>ML246278.1:3938-47920 GCA_005239495.1 Nicotiana undulata | reverse complement strand
GTGAAAATCAACAATAAGAAGTCTCAAGTGTATGGAAATATTCAATAAAATTCTATCGTCCCGGCAAGGAGAATTCATCAATTAATAACTCAACAAATGCCCGGCAAGGGTCTCAGCTATAAACAATCACTTCAATTGTATACTTTACGCTTGGATTCTCATTCGTATCAACACTTCTCAAGCTCAACGACCAATACTTTCAACAAGAATGAATTATGAAGTAAAAATAATTGCATAATATGCTCAACATGGAGGAAATACTGCAATTTCTATCAAATAGGCCCACGGGCATGCTTGACACACATTGCATAGGTACTCGTCACCTCACCTATGCAATGAACATGTTGATCACTTAGCACATAGAAAATAATGCCTATTCCCTCACCAAAGTTAGGCAAGACACTTACCTCAGTCCAAAGTATAGCAATCAACCCTCTAAGACCGTCTTTCCTTTATAATCCGACTCCGAAACAACGATATCTAGGCATAATTAATTCAATAATATCAATAAAAACTCAATAACACAATCCCCTAGGCTAGATATTCAATTTCTAGCATTCTTCCAAAATTACCGAAATTCGACCCCGGGCTTGCTTGGTCCAAACACGAGGCTCGGACCAAAACCCGATCACCCATAACCCCACGAGCTAAAATATATAATTTATTTTAAGATACGACCCCAAATTGAGGTTGAATCACCCAAAATTCCCAAAAACCTAACTCTAGCCAAAACCCCTAATTTCTACTTTGATTTCATGTTTTTAGGCCTAGATTCTAGTGATTAGTTGATGAAATTAAGAGAAAATGATGATAAGAACGCTTACCTAGGGAGCTATAGAGGTTGGGGAGCTTGATTCTCGGTTATGGAGGTTTGGGGAAGAACAAAAGGGTGAAGAATGGCAAAAATCCCGTAACGGGTCTGTTTTGGACTTATTAAAATAACAGGGCAAAATTAGCCTATGCGATCGCATAGAGGAAGGACTGACAAGCTCTGCGATCGCGATGGTATGGCTGCGATCGCACAGAAACTCTACTCCACACGACTGCGATCGCGGGCATGATAGTGCGATCGCACTGCACGTTGGACCAGCCCCCCACCCGGACACCTATACCCCTATGCGATCGCGACCCTTGCTATGCGATCGCATAGAAGAACTGACTCTAACACAAGGCTGTGCGATCGCGAGTCTATGTATGCGATCGCACTGAGTAGACACCAGATATAAGAAAATCACTCAAAACACCAGATTTTTCAACCTTTTAGCACCCCGACACCTACCAAAAACTCACCCGAGCCCTCGGGGCTCAAAACCAAATACACACACGACTTCAAGCTTTAAAATCACCAAAATATCATCAAAATCAACGAACTAAACCTCAAAACTCATAGAAATTTCTTAAAACTTCATAAAGCTTAATTTTACCAAATTTTGATCTGAAACACGTCATTCCGAGTCCGTTATACACCAAACTTCACAGATAAGCCGCATAACATATAATAAATCTGTTCCGGGCTCCGGAACTATAATACGGGCCCGGTAACATGGTGCTCACATAATAATTCATTTTCAAATTCCTTTATTACTTCCAGAAAACAATTTTCTTTCAAAATTCATTTCTTAGGCCTGGGACCTCGGAATTCGATTCTGGGCATACGCCCAAGTCCCATATTTTCCTACGGACCCTCCGGGATCGTCAAATCACGGGTCTGTTTACCAAAAATGTTTACCAAAGTCAACTTTATTCATTTAATTATCATAAATTTCCATTTTCATCAAATTTCAACATAAGGACTTCCCGGCTACACGCCCGAGTTGTGCACGCATATCGAGGTGAGATTAACGGAGGCTTTCGGGGCCTCAGAACACAGATTTAGCTAGAATTACTTAGGATGACCTATTGGGTCATCACAATCTCCACCTCTAAAACAAATGTTCGTCCTCGAACGGACATAGAAAAGTACCTGAGTCTGAGAAAAGATAGGGATAACGACTCATCATATCGGACTCGAACTTCCAAGTAGCTGCCTCGGCAGGCTGACCTCTCCACAGAACACGAACCGAAGGATACCTCTTCGACCTCAACTAACGAACCTGCCTATCTAATATAGCTACCGGCTCCTCCTCATAAGTCAGATCATTGTCCAAGTGGACACCGCTGAAGTCAAGAACATGAGAAGGATTTGCAATGTACCTCCGGAGCATAGATACATAAAACACTGGATGCATGGCTAATAAATGCGGTGGAAAGGCAAGTCTGTAGGCCACCTCTCATACATTGTCCAAAATACTTAAATGGACCAATGTACCTAGGGCCCAACTTGCCCATCTTTCCGAATCTCATCACGCCCTTCATAGGCGACACTCGAAGGAACACCTGGTCTCCTACCATGAAAGCCAACTCTCGAACTCTACGATCTGCATAACTCTTTTGCCTGGACTGAGCTGTACGAAGCCTATCCTGAATAATCTTCACCTTATCCAAGGCATCCTGGACTAACTCAGAACCCAATAACCTAGCCTCTCAGGGCACAAACCATCCGACTGGAGACCGACATCGCCTACGATACAACGCCTCATATGGAGCCATCTGGATGCTCGACTGGTAACTGTTATTGTAGGTAAACTCTGCTAAAGGCAAGAACTGATCCCATGAACCACCAAAGTCAATAACATATGCCCGCAGCATATCCTCCAAAATCTGAATAGTGCGCTCAGACTGTCCGTCCGTTTGAGGATGAAATGATGTGCTCAAATCAATATGAGTGCCCAACTCTCTCTGAAATACTCTCCAGAAATGGGAGGTAAACTGAGTACCTCGGTCTAATATGATAGATAAGGGAACGCCGTGCAATCTGACAATCTCTCTCATATAGATCTGAGCTAACTTCTCCGCTGAAGATGAAACCGCCACCGGAATGAAATATGCTGACTTGGTCAGCCTATCCACCACAACCCATACTGCATCAACCATCCTCTGGGTCAGTGGAAGCCCAACTATAAAATCCATCGTGATACGTTCCCACTTCCACTCGGGAAGCTGAATCTACTGCATCAAACCACCGGGTCTCTGGTGCTCAAACTTAACATGCTGACAATTCAAGCACCGAGCCACATAAGCCACAATATCCTTCTTCATTCAACGCCATCAATAATGCTGCCGCAAGTCCTGGTACATCTTCGCGGCGCCCGGATGAATGGAATATCGGTAACTATGGGCCTCATGCAATATCAACTCATGAATGATGTCCACAACAGGAACACATATACGACCCTACAATCGCAAAACTCCCTCAGCATCAGCTGTGACCTGTTTGGCACGTCCGTGCCGAACCGCATCTCTAAGAGCACACAAATGATGATCATCATACTTTCTGGCGCGAATACGATCATGCAATGAAGAACGAGCGACGGTATGGGCCAAAACACTGCCACCCTCAGAAACCTCCAACCTAAAAAATCGATTGGCTAACGCCTGAACATCCAAGGCCAAAGGTCTCTCTCCAACTGATAGATAAGCCAAACTACCCATGCTGACTGACTTCCGGCTCAAAGCATCAACCACCACATTGGCCTTTCCCAGATGATAAAGAGTAGTAATATCATAATCCTTCAGCAACTCTAACCACCTCCTCTACCTCATATTCAACTCCTTTTGCTTAAACAAGTATTGCAAACTCTTATGATCAGTGAATACCTCACACGACACCCCATACAAATAGTGCCTCAAAATCTTCAAGGCGTGAACAATAGCTGCAAGCTCCAAATCATGGACTGGATAGTTCTTCTCATAAATCTTCAACTGACGAGATACGTAGGCGATAACCTTGCCCTCCTGCATCAATACCGCACCAAGTCCAACCCGTGAAGCATAACAATACACGGTATACGAACCTGAACCTGAGGGTAATACCAATACTGGTGTTGTGGTCAATGCTGTCTTGAGCTTCTGAAAGCTAGCTTCACACTCCTCAGACCATCTGAAATGAACACCCTTTTGCGTCAACTTGGTCATAGGGGCTGGTATAGATGAAAATCCCTCTACAAATCGGCGATAATAACCTGCTAAGCCCAAGAAACTCAGAATCTCTGTAGCTGAAGTAGGCCTAGGCCAATCTTTGACTGCTGAAATCTTCTTGGGATCCACCTGAATACCCTCTGCCGACACAACATGGCCCAGAAATGCCACCGAACTCAACCAGAACTCACACTTAGAAAATTTGGCATACAACCGACTATCCCTCAGAGTCTGGAGGACGACTCTAAGTACTGCTCATGCTCCTCTCGGCTGCGAGAGTATATCAATATATCATCAATGAAAACAATAACGAACGAGTCCAAATAAGGCCTGAACACCCGGTTCATCAATTCCATAAAAGCAGCAGGGGCATTTGTCAACCAAAAACATCACCAAAACTCATAGTGCCCATACGAGTGCGAAAAGCTATCTTAGGCACATCAGAGGCCCTGATCCTTAGCTGATGGTAACCAGATCTCAAGTCAATCTTGGCGAACACTTTAGCACCCTGAAGCTGATCAAATAAATCGACAATCCTCGGCACTTGACACTTATTCTTAATAGTAACCTTGCTCAATTTGCCGGTAGCCAATACACATCTTCCTTGAGCCATCTTACTTCTTAACAAACAACTCAGGAGCACCCCAAGGAGAAACACTAGGCCATAACGAAATCTTTACCCAACAAATCCTGTAACTGCTCCTCCAATACTTTCACAATGCTGATATCGGGATACGATGCCTGAAGACCTCATAATTACCCAAAATAACGTGCCTCATCTAACGCCACCCGGGGCGGGCACCTACCTTGTAAGTTAAGGCTCCATAATTCTAGCACGAATTTAGCAAATTACGCACAGATGGTTAATTAGTTTATTTATTTATTTATTAACTAATATTATTATTACTACTCCTATTTTACACATAAGTATTTTAACAAGCATGGCTTCCTACCAGTATTATAGTAAAAGATACAAGCTTAATTCACAAGGGAGAATTTAATCACTAGATTTTCCATCACAAGGGTTTCATCCTTACACAACTTCCACCGCGGCTCGAGGCCCGGTCTAACTATACCCAATCATGTTAACACGCGAGGATCTCGTCCTCAATCCTGAATCACAAGTAATATGCATATCGGGCCCCTCGAAACATTCCATTTCCTTCATTTAAATATTTCTGTTAAGCAAAATTTCAACACGTCATGGTGAACACAGTTATTCCTATAGGATTTCTCAATACAAGTATTCACATAAGTAGATTTTTTTAGAGTTATGAAGCTCACCGAGAGTGGAGCATCTTAGAAGAATTTTATTAGATGAGCATAATCGAATTAAGTTCAAAAAATCGTCACCTTATAGTAATTAGAGACTGTTCTTTTAATGAAACCATTTAATGTAACGACCTCATCCATACCATAGAAAATATAACAACAGACTAGGTCTGCACCTCTAAGAAGTTAACCTCCACTTCCGACCTTCCTACTCCTTCTTCACTAAGTGGCCATGTAGTTGAGTTGTAGCTGCAATGGGGCACGTAGCCTGAGTGCCCTGATGAAATATGACCCTCCCAAGCCTAAGGCAATTTCTACCACTAGCCGACATAAAGAATCATCCTGCCCTGTGTCGTCAAAAATTTACAATCATTTTTGAATCCTTTAATGATTCTGGGGACCCGTCCTCTGGCTATACGAACCAACGTAAGAGTGTGACGGGTTAACTTATCGAACCTGATGGCATATTCCGATACCGTCTTATGACCCGACACAACCGTAACTTCGACGCCGAGTAGACTTTTGTAGACTTCAAGTTGTTTGAATAAATCCTCTGGTACTGAGGTATAGGGTTACTAAGGAGGTAGACGTACCGAAATTCCCAACTTTATCTCTTGCAAAAATCCCCGACCTTATACATTCCAAACCAAAACCGATATGACACGTGGCCTCTCAATCTATTCCTTGACAGTGGGCCTCCCCACGTGGCACAAGTCATAGGTCACAATACCTGATAATCCATGATGTTAAACTCCACAGTTCATATCAATAAATCCTGTTGCTTTACACTTATTCCCATGGTGTGAAATACCTCATAGAGGCAGTCAAGAAAATCATGTGGGTCTTCAAAAGATATACCACTGAAATAGAGTGGAACTTGTTTGGTAACTTGTCCAACCTCAATAAACGGACTAGCGCATCATGCAACCATGAAGTATCTATAAATCCTCCGGAATCTGATCTAGTCCACATATACTGACTGAGCTAGAACCTCCGCATCTAGATCTATTTGATACTGTACAATAAGTGTTGATGTTTGAGCTTTAGACTGCGCTCTGCTTCTGTCTCTTCCCTCGATCATAGCTGTCATTGGGGATTCATCTCTTTTCCCGTCGTAGACGCTTTGCATGTTGTCGATATTAGTGAGAGGACAAGAGTAGGCAAGTTCAATCATCAATGATAGAATAAATTCGCACGATGGAGTATGAAGAGAGGAGGAGTATCCTAACTTTGCAGCCTTTGGGGAAAAATACAGACGTCTCTGTACCGATCCATCAGACTCTACCAAGTTTGTCCGTGAGTTGTGAGACCTAAGCAACCTAGAGCTCTGATACCAACTTGTCACGACCCGAAATCCACCTTTCAGACCGTGACTACGTCTAACGTTAAACCCGCTAGACAAGCCGACGTAAACTACATGTTAATATTTTTAAATCAATCCAACAGTAGTAAAATTTAATACCCTTCAAATCTTAACTGAAATAACCAACATACTTCATAACTTTAACAGCGAAAATGTAACCATACTCTGAAAATGCGTAATGACATAGTAAAGATAACAGCATCGCATAATCCCAAAACCGGGGTGTCACAACCTCACAGACTATCTAAACTGAGTGCTAAATACAGAGTCTGAAAAGAAATATATAATTGTCTTGAAACTAGGAGAAAAAGTAAGACAATAAGGAATCCAAATGCAGGAGAGATACCAAGGCCCACGAACGCCAGCGGGTATACCTTGAAGCTCTGGGTGGACTGAAGGTGACTCCCTCAATGCGGTCCACTGGGTCCGGCTGCGGGATCTGCACAACATTAAGAAGTACAGTGTAGAATCAGTACAACCGACCCCATGTACTGAGTAAGTGCCGAACCTAACCTCGGCCGAAGTAGTGACGAGGCTAGACTTAGAAACGATGTACACCTGTCCCATTCTACAACATATGACACAGATAGCAACGCAAGAAGTACCAGACAAATTAGGGAAACGGGAGCAGTTAAAGGGATCACAAGTGAGATATGACAGTATATTGATCATAAGAAAGCAGATAAGAAGCAGTTTAACAGAAAATACCAATTAAAGACAAGTACAAATGCCAGGAATGTAAATAATGGCACGACATCACCCTTCGTGCTTATACTCTCTTCCTCACTATGCAAAACATGGTATAATCAATGTAAATCATGGCACGGCATGTCCCCTCGTGCAATAAATAGTAAACGATCAACACCGCATGCCCCCTCGTGTGATAAATAACAAACAATCAGCACATCATGTCCCCTCGTGCAATAAATAATAAACGATCAACACGGCATGTCCCCTCGTGTGATATATAACAAACAATCAGCACGACATGTCCCCTAGTGCAATAAATAATAAACGATCAACACAGCATGTCCCCTCGTGTGATAAATAACAAACAATCAGCACAGCATGTCCCCTCGTGCAATAAATAATAAACGATCAACACTGCATGTCCTCTCGTGTGATAAATAACAAACAATCAGCATGGCATGTCCCCTTGTGCAATAAATAATAAAAAGCAACTATATAAGGTGAAAATAAACAATAAGAAGTCTCAAGTGTATGGAAATATTCAATAAAATTCTATCGTCCCGGCAAGGAGAATTCATCAATTAATAACTCAACAAATGCCCGGCAAGGGTCTCACCTATAACCAATCAGGTCAACTGTATATTTTACGCTTGGATTCTCATTCGTATCAACACTTCTCAAGCTCAACGACCAATACTTTCAACAAGAATGAATTACCAAGTAGAAACAATTTCATAATATGCTAAACATGAAAGAAATACTGCAATTTCTATCAAATAGGCCCACGTGCATGCTTGACACACATTGCATAGGTACTCGTCACCTCACCTATGCAATGAACATGATAATCACTTAGCACATAGCAAATAATACCTATTCCCTCACCAAAGTTAGGCAAGACACTTACCTCGGTCCAAAGTATATCAATCAACCCTCTAAGAACGTCTTTCCTTTATAATCCAACTCTGAAACAACGATATCTAGGCATAATTAATTCAATAATATCAATAAAAACTCAATAACACAATCCCCTAGCCTAGATATTCAATTTCTAGCATTCTTCCCAAATTACCGAAATTCGACCCCGGACCCGCTTGGTCCAAACACGAGGCTCGGACCAAAACCCGATCACCCATAACCCCATGAGCTAAAATATATAATTTGTTTTAAGATCTGACCCCAAATTGAGGTTGAATCACCCAAAATTCCCAAAAACCTAACTCTACCCAAAACCCCTAATTTCTACTTTGATTTCATGTTTTTAGGCCTAGATTCTAGTGATTAGTTGATGAAATTAAGAGAAAATGATGATAAGAACACTTACCTAGGGAGATATAGAGGTTGGGGAGTTTGATTCTCGGTTATGGAGGTTTGGGGAAGAAGAAAAGGGTGAAGAATGGCAAAAATCCCGTAATGGGTCTGTTTTGGACTTAATAAAATAACTGGGCAAAATTAGCCTATGCGATCGCGGAGATAGGCATGCGATCGCATAGAGGAAGGACTGACAAGCTCTGCGATCTCGATGGTACGGCTGCGATCGCACATAAACTCTACTCCACACGACTGCGATCGCGGGCATGATAGTGCGTTCGCACTGCACATTGGACCAGCCCCCCACCCGGACACCTATACCCCTATGTGATCGCGACCCTTGCTATGCGATCGCATAGAAGAACTGACTCTCCCCCTAACACAAGGTTGTGCGATCGCGAGTCTATGTATACGATCGCATTGAGTAGACACCAGATATCAGAAAATCACTCAAAACACCGGATTTTTCAACCTTTTAGCACCCCGACACCTACCCGAAATTTACTCGAGCCCTCGGGGCTCAAAACCAAATACACACACGACTTCAAAATCATCCTACAGACTTATTCAAGCTTTTAAATCACCAAAATATCATCAAAATCAACGAATTAAACCTCAAAACTCATAGAAATTTCTTAAAACTTCATAAAGCTTAATTTTACCAAATTTTGATCCGAAACACGTCATTCCAAGTCTGTTTTACACCAAACTTCACAGATAAGTCACATAACATATAATAAACTTGTTCCGGGCTCCGGAACCATAATACGAATCGGGTAACACGGTGGTCACATAATAATTCATTTTCAAATGCCTTTATTATTTCCAGAAAATAATTTTCTTTCAAAATTCATTTCTCGGGCTTGGGACCTCAGAATTCGATTTTGGGCATACGCCCAAGTCCCATATTTTCCTACGGACTCTCCGGGACTGTCAAATCACGGGTCCGGGTCCGTTTACTAAAAATGTTGACAAAAGTCAACTTTATTCATTTAATTATCATAAATTTCTATTTTCATCAAATTTCAACATAAGGACTTCCCGGCTACACGCCCGGGATGCGCACGCATATCGAGGTGAGATTAACGGAGGCTTTCGGGGCCTCGGAACACAGATTTAGCTAGAATTACTTAGGATGACATTTTGGGTCATCACAAAAGTCTAGAAACATCCAAAATAGAGGTCCAAGGCCTCCTGGACCATAGGTATGGGAAGGCACGCATAAGGCACGACTTATAATTGATCTAGTACGTTATAGGTAACAACTTAAAGATAGTAATCGAGTAGTAGGAGATGATAGTCTACGCCCGCTGAATAATACGAGTAACACCCCACCTTTAGGGAGTTATGAAGTATTATTTATGTTGCACAGGGTGATCCGTTAGGCTAAAAAACATAGGACCCCTCCCCCCATATTAAAAATAGTAATAGAGTAGTAGGAGATGATAGTCTACGCCCGCTGAATAATACGAGTAACACCCCACCTTGAAGGAGTTATAAAGTATTATTTATGTTGCACGGGGTGATCCGTTAGGCTATAAAACTTAGGACCCCTCCCCCCATGTTATTGCCCTTTTATTTTTCTTTCAAGTGTTTGTACTCATTTACTCAAAGTCTTTTATAATAATAAAATTTCTCAAACTTCTTGCTCTCTATATTTTTCTTTATCCGACTAATTCTTGTAATTTAAGTTCGTACGTGACCCACAGTTGTGGACCTCAAAGAGTGTCTAACACCTTTTCTTCGAGGTAATTTTGAGCCCTTACCCGATCTTTGGTGATGCAAACTAGTAAAACCCGAGTCATTTTCAAATAGCTGCCCTAACGCACCTTAAACCGTTAGGTGGCGACTCTCCTCTTTTAATACCTCCGTAAAAGAGTTGTCACATGTCAAAACGCGATTTTGCGAGAAAAAGGGGCACGACAGCATGGCGACTCTACTAGAGATATTTAGGCTCTTACCATAGCAAATTTAGCTTACATGAATTTATCTTCTCTGATAAACGTGCTTCCTTCTTATTTTATTTACTGCTACATGTAGATCCCGTACCTATTTTCCTTTTATTTGTCTAATTCATTGATGCATGCACATCCCTCCACTATTCTCCCTTTATTTGAATTCGTGTTAATATGCAAATCCCTTCCCTTATCCACCCTTCCTTGCTCAAATTGGCTATAACATGCGTATCCCTTTTTCTAGTCGTACTTATTTTCTCCAAGTTGCTTTTATTGGTTTTTAAATTTTTACATCATGTCTCTTTCACCCCTACTCCCTCGCTTATTTTATTATATTTCTCTATATTACACGAACTAACTTCTTCATATTTTCCTTTCTTTCTTTTATGTCTTCTATGTCTCATCTTAATACTGCGTTTGTTGCTTTCACATGTTTTATCATGCAAATACTTACAATGTGTTATTTATCTTCGCCTAAAGCATGCTCCACATCATATTTCACTCGTGCCCAATTAATACCATATCGGCGCTTGATGAGTGTCCACGCTCTTTCGAAAATACCTTTTATTTGTAAAGGCTTATTTGCAGTAAAACTAGTCGATCATCGGTGCAGTTAACGGTTCCGTTCCTTTCCATCTCAAGTTCTCCACTTGAGGGCACTAGTCTAGACCCTTCTAGAAACCCCACTTCAATATCAACTGTGCATGCATCATGTCAAACCCAGTATGCGTTAGAACGCTGTCTGCGTGATAATCCGCTAAGGCAAGCCTTGTCCAAAGTCCGAGGAGATTTCAATAATCCCAAGGGACACCATCAAGATATGTGCATTATTTGGAGAGAACATGCTGGTATATTGATCATTAATGTGTTAATAATCAAATCCGGTGGGGAAAGGGCTAACTCTACTTGTTTTGCACAAAATGAGGCACGAAGTCCCAAGGTTCGGCATGGTTCAAAACATCCCACTTTTGCGGCTTGATTGGAAGAAAAACCTCTCACCTAGTGACAATAACCATGTGAAAAGGGTCCTCGGAAATTTACCCTCCTTATTGGATATTAGGACAAATAATGCATTGATTGAGGTAGCCACTATGTTTTGGGATGAGAGGAGAGCTGTCTTCCCTTTTTGGTGACATAGAAATTACTCCTCTCTTAGAGGAAATAGGAGGCTTCTCTGGGCTCCCATGGGATAGTCCATGTCACGACCCAGAATCCTAATTCAGGTCGTGATGGCGCCCAACGACGGGGTTAGGAAAGCCACGTTGTCATGACGCAGAATCCTAATCCAGGTCGTGATGGAGCCCAACGACGGGGTTAGGCAAGCCAACGTAAATTTCACTAAGTGCTTCTCTTTACTTGATTCAATTATTCACCCATTTACCGAATTTAACAAGTTAAATCGTGATATCAAAAGGTAATAACTCAGTGGTAGATAGAGTATCTATAAAGAAGAGCAAGCCAAAATACAAGCACGTATATATACAACCCAAAATCCCAAAACAACTACTACGTGTGTGCCAGGAACTAGTGTCACGAGTGTCATGGGCATACTAACTGAATATACAAAGGATAATAATATATACAATCCCGTTGTCTGCATGAATAGACGGGAAACAAAAGTAAATAAAACTCCATGGTGCTGCTGGGGATCGCCAGAGGAAGCAGCTCACCGTGAAGTCAAGTCCGCTACAGTCACTATCTAGATCTGGTCTGATAATCAGATGCACCAGCCTCAGAACCTGTACAGTTAAGTACAGAAGTGCAGCATGAGTCAATATTAAATAAATATGTACCCAGTGAGTATCCCGTCTAATCTCGAAGAAGTAGTGATGAGAAGTCGATTTGACACTCACTAAGGTCCAACAGTATGATATAACAATGATAAAATAAAAGCAATAGACATGTAAGAGAGTGAGTAGCAATTATGTATAAAGCACATAAATCCAAGAAAATTACTGGAACAATAACAATTGCCACTTTCTTTCCCCCAAATATCTAATACCAGTCAATATCCATGAAACAATGCCAAATACTCATGCGCACACAGGAATAAGACAACTGGCCGGAGTCATAAGGAAAAATGGCTATGCACTGCCAAGGATCGAACGGCCCGTCCCAAAAGTGCATGCTTACCCTAGTCATGTCTGCGCACTGCCGAGGATCGAACGACCCGAACCATAAGTGCGTCTTTCAATGTAACCATATCATAACATAGTACAACTTCATCCATGCACTGCCGAGGATCGAACGACCCGTACAAAAAGTGCATTCTCAATTATATCATCTCTGTGCACTGCCGAGGATCGATCGGCCCGTCCCAAAAGTACACCTTTCAATCCGCCGTGGCGTACGGACCGCTCTCATGAGAGTGGGGGAAATCACACATCGCTCGCGGAATGTAAATTGCGAAGGGGTCACATGCACACATAATAACTTATAAAACTTACTTTCCATAACCAATTCCTTTCAATTCAAAAAATTTCCATAAATCCTCAAAGAAAGAATACTATACATAACATGATCTGACAGTACATATGGCGTTACAAGGAAGCGTATAAGGCATTTCAAGGAAAAAACATATAAGGCAAGGCATTACAAGGAAGCATATAGGGCATGATGTGGGCCTAACTACCCGGACATAACAATGATAGCCGCTACGTATGGAATCTCGTCACTTGGTGCGTACGTAGCCCCCAAACAAATTACACATAGCATAAACATCACATACGGGGACAATTCCCTCTTATAAGTTTAGAAAGGAGACTCACCTCGTGTAGAATCTACCCCTCGGATCAATGATACGCCCGGAACCCCGAACTCTACTCTCGAGGGCTTGCAACTAGACAAATATAGTATAATTACATCAATTCATGTTCAAAGAAAAGGGATTATCTCATTTATCCCAAAATTCACATTCTTGAAGAATTTCTAAATTTCAACCCCGGGCCCACACGCTCGAATTCCGAAAATTCTCGAAGGAATCACTCTCTCATGGCCTAATTCATGGCCTTAAACGGACAATTTGCAAATCCCTCAAAAGCCCTAAAATTCCTACCCAAATTCATAATTTTGATAAATTAGTAGAGGATTTAACTAGAAATTGATGCTTAAACTCGGTGTTAATAAGAAATTTACTTACCTCAAGTACTAGGTTGAATGGTCCTCTTGGAAGCTCTCAATTAACTCAAGGAAGAAGATGGAAATGGATGAAAATGAACTAAACCCGCTATAAAAATACACTGCCCAGGGATTTACCCTATGTGAACGCACCCTGGGCAGCGCGTTTGCGATGCTTTAAATTGGCCAGGCCCACAGGGCCTTCTACGCGAACGTGAAGACAAACGGCAGCTGGGCCGGCCCAATTGGCTGGACCCTATGAACGCGACGGAGGGCCCACAAACGCGGAGGCTAGCAGGGCAAGACCTTCGTGAACGCGACTGTAGGGGTGCGAACGCGAAGGCCAGGGGGCCCAACCCATCGCGAATGCGGGATGGGGAATGCGAACGCGTAGAGAATCTTTAGCCTCTACCCAATTCCTTCTTTGCAAACGCGGCCACCCTCCCGCGAACGCGAAGAAGGAAACCAAATACAGAAAATTTTGGTGTTTTAATTCAGCTCTCGGGGGTCCAAAACTCACCCGAGCCCCTCGGAACCCCGTCCAAAGGCACCAGAAAGTCTGTATTTATGATACGGACTTGCTCGAACTTCCGGAACGTGAAAAACAACAACGAAACTCAGAATTTGACCCAAAACCAAATTGAATCAACACTTTGAACTTAGAGTTCTAGAATTCATTTCAATGCGCCAAACCGGCCTATACTACTCGGAATGACTTCAAATTTTGTAGACAATTCATAAATGACATAACGGAACTATTCCTAATCACGGAATTTCATTCGGACCTTGATATCATAAAATCACGTTCCAAGCCAAATTTCAAATTTAAGGAAATCCTTATTTCCATATCGGGCGCCGAAACGCTTCCGGGTTATCCAAAACCCATTCCGAACATACGCTCAAGTCCGAAATCATCATACGAATCTACTGACACTGTCATAACTCGATTCCGAGGTTGTTTGCTCAAAAGTTTGACCGAAGTCAAACTTGCCCAAATAGGCCAACCTTAAGGAACCAAGTGTTCCTATATTGCTCATAACACTTCCAAATATTGAACCACTAGTCCCCGCAAGTCACAAATCACAAGAAGCCACTATGGGAAGACTTAGACAGGGGAACGGGGTCCGATAACGTAAAACGACCGGTCGGGTCGTTACATTCTCCCCCTCTTAAACAAACGTTCGTCCTCGAACGGGACTAGAATCGTACCTGGAGTGCTGAATAGCTGTGGATATATGCTCTGCATGTCCTCCTCGGACTCCAAGTTGCCTCATCGACTGGTTGGCCCCTCCACTGAACCTTCACGACAGAAACTCTCTTAGACCTCAACTGGCGGCACTGCCTATCAATAATAGCAACTGGCTCCTCCTCGAAGCCAAACTTCTCATCTAGCTGAATAGTGCTAAAATCAACCACGTGAGAGAAATCAACATGATATCTCCGGAGCATGGATACATGAAAAATCGGATAAACTGGGAGGTAACGGTATCTCAAAAGAAACCTCTCCGACTTGCCTCAATACCTCGAAAGGACCTATAAACCTTGGGCTCAGCTTGCCCTTCTTCCCGAATCTCATGATGCCTTTCATCGGCAAAACCTTCAGCAGAACCTTATCTCCCTCCACAAATGCTACATCACGCGCCCTCTGATCCGCGTAACTCTTTTGTCTGGACTGTGCTGAGCGGAGTCTCTTCTGAATCAACTTCACCTTCTCCAGAGCATATCTCACCAGATCCGTGCCATATAACTTAGCCTCGCCAGGCTCAAACCACCCGATAGGAGAATGACACCGCCGACCATACAAAGCCTCAAATGGAGCAATCTCGATGCTGGACTGATAACTATTATTGTACGCAAACTCCGCCAAAGGCAAGAATTCGTCCCACTGACCCCCAAAATCAAGCACACATTCCCTGAGCATATCCTCCAATATCTGAACCGTACGCGCTGACTGGCCATCAGTCTGAGGGTGAAATGCTGAGCTGAGATCTATCTGAGTGCCCATCTCACTATGCAATGCTCTCTAGAAGTGCGAGGTGAACTGAGGACCTCGATCTGATATAATGGACACCGGTATACCGTGCAACCGAACTATCTCTCAAATATAAATTTGGGCTAGCCTCTCTGAAGTGTAAGTGGTAGCCACAAGAATGAAATGCACCGATTTGGTCAATCTATCAACAATGACCCAAACCGCGTCAACCTTCCACAAAGTCCGAGGCAACCCAACCACGAAGTCCATAGTGATGCGCTCCCGTTTCCACTCAGGAATGGGCATCTGCTGAAGTAGGCCTCCCGACCTCTGATGCTCGTATTTAACTTGCTGGAAATTGAGGCACTTAGCCACATACTGCACAATGTCTTTCTTCATCCGCCTCCACCAGTAATGTTGCTTCAAATCACGATACTTCTTTGTCGCACCCGGATGAACAGAATACCGAGAACTGTGGGCCTCCTCTAGAATCCTTTTCCTCAGGCCATCAATATTAGGAACACATAAACGGCCCTGGAGTCTCAAGACACCATCCTCGCCCAAAGTAACCTCCTGGGCCCTGCCCTGGACCATTGTCTCCCGAAGCTCTGCTAAGTACGGATCATCAAACTGCTGGGCCTTAATCTCTCCCAATAACAAAGACTGAGAAACCACATGGGCTAGAACTCGACGAGGCCCCAAACGGTCTAATCTCACAAGGCGATTATCCAAGGACTGAATGTCCAAGCTAGAGGTCTCTCCTCAGCTGCGATGTAGGCCAAGCTACCCATACTCTCTGCCCTCCTACTCAAAGCATTTTCCACCATATTTGCCTTTCCCGGATGATAAAGAATAGTAATATCATAATCATTCAACAACTCAAGCCACCTGCGCTGCCTCAAGTTAAGATCCCCCTACTTGCATAAGTGCTGCAAAGTGCGGTGGTCTGTATAAACCTCACAAGACACACCATACAAGTAGTGCCTCCAAATATTCAGAGCATGAACAATTGTCGCCAACTCCAGGTCGTGCACAAGATAATTCTTCTCATGAACCTTCAGCTGACGTGAAGCATAAGCAATAACTCTCGTGTCCTGCATCAATACAAATCTCAACCCGACGCATGAAGCATCGCAATACACATTATATATCCCAGAACCGGATGGCAACATCAGAACTGGTAATGAGGTCAATGCTGACTTGAGCTTCTGAAAGCTCGCCTCACACTCGAAACGGGGCATTCGTCTGAGTCAATCTAGTCAATGGAGCTGCAATAGAAGAGAACCCTTCCACGAATCAGCGATAATAGCCTGCTAGGCCCTAGAAAATCCTGATCTCTATAGCTAAAGTAGGACGCGGCCAACTCTGAACCGCCTTAATCTTTTGAGGATCAACCTTGATACCTTCTCCGGATACCACATGACCCAAAAATGCCATGGAATCTAACCAGAACTCACACTTGGAGAACTTAGCATATAGCTTCTGTTCCTGCAAGGTCTGGAGCACAACTCTCAAACGCTGCTCATGCTCACCCAGGCTCCGCGAATAAATCAAGATGTCATCAATGAAGATGATGACAAAGGAATCTATATACGGCCTGAACACCATATTCATCAAGTCCATGAATGCTGCTGGGGCATTAGTCAAACCAAAGGACATCACTAGGAACTCATAATGTCCATATCTGGTACGAAATGCAGTCTTCAAAACATCTAAAGCCCGAATCTTCAACTGATGATAACCCGATCTCAAATCAATCTTGGAAAACACACGAGCACCCTGCAACTGGTCAAATAAATCATCGATGCGCGGCAGAGGATACTTATTCTTAATAGTAACCTTTTTCAGCTAGCGGTAATCAATACACATCCGCATATACCCATCCTTCTTCTTCAAAAATAGGACTAGAGCACCCCACGACGACACACTCGGCCTGATGAACCCCTTAGCCAACAACTCCTCAAGTTGCTCCTTTAACTCTTTCAACTCCTTAGGAGCCATACGATACGAGGGAATGGAAATAGGTTGAGTATCTGAAGCTAAATCAATACAGAAATCAACATCTCGCTCTGGAGGCATGCCTGGAAGGTCTAAAGGAAACACATATGCAAACTCTCGAACAACTGGTACTGAATCGATAGTCGAAGACTCGGCGGTGGTGTCCCGCACATAAGGAAGGTAAGCCAAACAACCCTTCTAGACCATATGCCAAGCCTTCATGAAGGAAATAACTCGGCTGGATGCACTAACTGAAGAACCTCTCCACTCTAGCCTAGGCGACTCAGGCATGGCTAAAGTGACCGTCTTGGCATGGAAATATAGCACAGCATGATAAGGAGATAGCCAATCCATGCCTATGATAACCTCAAAATCAATCATATCCAGCAATAAAAGATCTGCTCTGGTCCCGCAACCGCAGAAAGTGATCACACAAGACTGATAGACCGAGTCTACCACCACAAAATCGCCCACATGAGTGGACACATATATAGGAGAACCCAAGGACTCACGAGGAACATCCAGAAAATGAGCAAATAGTACTGAAACATATGAATACGTGGATCCTGGATCAAATAGTACCGAAGCCTCTCTACCACATACTGAGATAATACCTGTGATCACGGCGTATGAGGCCACTACATCTAATCTGGCCGGAATGGCATAAAATCTGGCTGAGGCTCTTGAAGACAGAACTCCCCCAGAGTGAACAGGAGCTAACTGACCTCCCCCTAACTGGCCTCCCCCTCTAGGACGACCCCTGCCGACCTGTCCTCCACCTCTCGGTGGCTGGACTACTGGTGCTGGACCCATAGGCTGATAACCCTGCTGCACCGCCTTGCCCCGAAGCCTGGGACAATGTCTCTGCATATGACCTAGATCTCCACACTCATAGTGTCGCGCCCCCCTTTTTCCTCGCACGGGTTAGGTACGCGGAGATCGGGTTTCATGACATTCTGGACAACTCCTTAAAGGAAAAGGTTTAAGGAAGAGTCGCCACCTAACGATTTTATGGTGCGTTAGGGCACCTAGAATAACTAACTCATAAACTAGTTTGCATTACCAGAGATTGGGTAAGGGCTTGAAGTTATCCCAAGGGGAAGGAGTTAGGCACCCCTCAAGATCCACAACTGTGGGTCCCAGCCAAGTAGTTTTGTGAATTTGGACAGTAAACAAGCAAGGCTCACGTAAGAGGGGATTTCAAGTAAATACTGATATTATTAAAAGAATAGAAAGGTAAAATAATTTGAATAAAATGTCATAGGTTTTAAATCAATATGGATCACCTCCATGCAATACCCAGTATGTCACGCCTCGAAAAGGGGCTACACGTGGTATTAGCGCACCGGTCGTCATATCCATATTCTACCCTTCCCACCCCGTTAAGGTATTTAAAACGCGTGTGTCAGTCACGAAGCTTATTTCCGCCTATTACCCATACCATTCTATAAGTCCTGGAGGGTATTTAGGACTACTAATCCTACAAGGTGAGTAATAGGCTGAACCTCTAGGTTTAAAAGGATAAAATTCTAAGCGACATGTAAAATAAATAGGACTACAGATATGGGGAACACAGAATGGGCAGCTAAGAGGCTCACAGATCCCTCCACAGGTAAACACATAGATAGCACGTCTCAAACACAATCACAACCCAAAAATTAGGATTTAAAACAGGAGTTCTAAGTTGGAAAACAATAGGTTTCAAATGTTTTGGGTTTCTTGAAACTCAGTAATAAAGCAGGGGGTTTTAAAAGGACATAAAAGTTTTGAGAAGAGTGATTGATTAAAATCCAGTAATTTAAAAAAACAACACCAGTAATTGAAAAGTGCGTAGTAGTTTAGAAGTCTTTAATATAAGAGACGAATAATTTTTAGAAAATCAGTAGTCAGAAGTAACACAAGATTTTTAAATAAAGCGGAATAATTTCAAACGGGAGTGACTTACTTTGAAATCTAATAATTCATGATAGGTCAAGAACTAGTAGTTTAAAAGAGTTTTAGTAAAAGAGAATGAGTGCATAATTTCAGAACCCAATAATTTTAAAACATGACAAGGATTCAAACAGAATGATCTTGAAGAGAGTGAACTGATTCTAAAATCCAGTAGTTCAAAGAAACACTCGGAGCAGGAGTCTAATAAACATCAGCGAAGAGGAAGTTAATGCATGATCAGTGATTTGAAAATAGAGCAGGAGTTTTAGGAAAAATAGGGTGAATTTCAAAAAGGGAAAAATAAAAGAGTGAAGGCAGCAAAATTTCAAGGATTTCAAAAGAGACTAATTAGTTCTAATATCAACCAAGTGCAAAACGATTAGTTGGTTTTAGTGTGTATTAAGCCTAAGGTTTGCCTAGGCGGGCGTATACACTGCCTATTTATTTTAAAGGGTGAACATGCAGATTTTAGCCATGATTTTAAAGACGTGCATGGTGATACATTTGCAGAAACGTTTCAAACTACTTAATCACATTTTAGCGAGATTATTAGATTAGATACGTAATGACTAGGTGTTTGACAGAGTCTAGTTGAAAATAGACATGCTGAACGTAGAGACCTAGAGAACATGATATCAAATGCTCACATGGATACCTAAAGCATGGTTTCTAAATGTAATACTGATGAGAATGCAACAGTAGTAACATTATGGCAATTTCATTACTTTATTAGAGTTGTTAATGGTGAGCAGGGCTTGTGAGATGTCATGAATATAATATATATGCTGAAATAAAACCTAAGCATAATTTCTAATGCATGAGATGCATGTCCTGAACAGGATGTCTATTGCGCACATAGGGAAATAAACCTCTGGTCATAATTTCTACCCGTTACTATACTAAACATGCTTAACCCCCTCTCATATCCACTATCCAGCCCCAATTATCCGTTTACAAATTATTACAAACCAAGAATAATAAATTACATCACTTAAAGGAAAATAAGAAGCTAATTCTATAGGGAGCCTTCAATCAGGCCCATATCTACCAACCTCAATCCTTTCGAGTTTCACAGCCTTTCATGGTCTGGGTACGGCAAAGCTCCTTAAGAACCTCGTGGATCCCTGGCCAATACCAGCACCCAGACATATTTTCCAAAGTTGAGTATGTGCAGTATGAAATCACCAATCTCAGTGCGTCAAAGTTCAGAGGGAACTCAAGAGGTTCCCTAAGCAATGCTTACACTGAGGGGGTGGAACTTAAGTTTCTAGGAATAGTGTGAAGTGCTAGGAGTGAGTTTAAAAGTGGAACAGAGGTTTTGGAAAAGAGTTCAGTTGAAAAACTCTACAACTCAAGAATTATTTTGAAAAGAAAAGCTTTGAAAATATTAGTAAGGTCAGAGAAGTAATAGACTAATCAAGCAATCAAAGACATTGGGGATTAGAGAAAAATAAGTCACATAATAGGCAGGAGAAGATACATAGATTCGATAAAAAACTTGACTTGAGCATAGTTGCAGAAATCAGAGAGGTTCAGGGGATCAGGGGGACAGATAAGTGAAACTAAATAGGATGTTGAGCAGCCTAATAAATGCATATAGGAATAGGCTGAACATATAAACATTATAAACTCAGCCAAAGCATATCAGTCCTATAGAGACAAGTCATGGTAAGTACAAATAGAGAAAACAAGAGATTAATCACATGTTGAACAACAGAAACACAAATAGAAGAAGATCAGGAATATGACAAATTGAAGTAGTAGTAAACACATTGGTTTGGAGATTGAATCTTAATTAGAACATACCAGTGAGAAAGAGTAAGCATAATTGAAAGAGCAAGACAAAGAGCACAATGGTTAGCCTTGGCTTATAGCCGGCTAACAGTAACCAAGAGCAAAGAAGAGAGTAGTAGAGCAAAGAGCTTTGTAAGAAAGACAGAGTTTTTAATACAAGTCTGTGTGTGTCTGTGTTATTGAAAAACATAGAGTATTTATAGTTGAAAGCAGGTAGTAAAAAATAAAGTAAAAATTACAAGGGCATGGTAACAAAAGAAGACAGAATCCAATCAGTGTAAGAAAAATACACGATTCCCTTAAATCAAGGAGTTCAAACTAAGAAATGGTAAAAACATATAGCCATATAAGGTAAATAAAAATCAGCACAAGGTTTAAACAAGGAAATATCCAGGTCAGTTAAGTAACAAGGGACTCGGAATTAATTAACAAGAAATCAATACAATCATTCCCTTAATTCAAGGGATTCAAATTCAAACGGTAACACATAAGGTAAAGGATCAGTCAAGACTCAATCAAGGAAAGAATCAGGTTTACTAAGCAATAGGGTAAACAATTAAGACCAAGGTTAAAAATATTTTAATTAAGGCAACGACCAGTAATAATAAATTACCACAGATGAGTCAATCAATTTAGATAGCAATAAAGGAAGGTCTGTCAATCAAACCTCTAAGTATGGATTCCAGTATATAATCATATAGGAGTCACAATCGTGTAATTACACAAGAGTACTCAGACATAGTAGACAAGCAAGTTTAAAAGATGCAAGTCGGAACAACCCTAGTAGTCACAAGCATAAGTGAGGCTAAGGAAGCTCAGTAGCACTCATTCAAACAACATAGTCGCAGAGACTCAAGCAAATAGAAACGAACAGTCATAGAATCACGTATAGAGGTCTAGGAAAATTAGGGTTTCAACATATGCAAGTTAGAAAATGGTAAGAACATAGAATCATTTGAGATATGCAGAGAATAGTTTAGACATAAAGAGGAAATCAGTTTAAAACAAATGTAGAAAAACTCATAGAAACCCTAATTTTAAAAGTAAGCAGGAAACGTTTAAAACTGATGGATATTAAAGATCGAGTAGAGAATAGTGTAAAACATAAAGGAATAAGCTGAAATCGCTAAAAATACCAGAGATTTAAGAGGTTTAAGTCAAAAATTAGGGTTTCATAAGAAACCAGAGAAAAATAGGAGAACCTGTCGTGAAACTCAAAAGTCATGGTGGTTCTGGCATAGTAGAGTCAAAACCCCACCGGAGAAAGGCCGGAAACAACCCAAGCAGGAGCTCCAGTAGTGAGTTAGACAGGTCGAGACCATTGGAGGCTTCAGAGATGAAGTGAACCGGAGAGAGGAGGCATCATGGAGGCTGGTGGTCGAAAGGATGGTGGTTGGAGGAGGCCGGGGAAGGGAGGAGCTTCATCGGAGAAGGAGGTGAACAGGGAAGGTTCTAGAGAGAAGGTAGAGAGAGAGACTAGAGATAGAGAGAGATTTGGTCTCGAAGAGTGAGGGGTCGGGAAGGGGTAGTTAGGAATTAATTATGGTAAGAACATATCTGGGCCGTTGATCTCATTTGATCAATGGCTCAGATTAATTGGGGGTTGGTCCGGGTCATTTGGTGGTCTGATGGGTTGGGTATAATTGGGGTTGTAATTTGGCTAGGTTTTAAAAAAATATGGCTAGTTGTTAAATACCCATAAAAAATAGACAATTAATTAACTAAAATATCTATTAAAATTTATAAAAGTGAGATTAAGTTTAAATAGGCAAAATTATAGTAATTAACTAATATTAAGTGTAAAAAATGCATAAATTTCGAATTGAAATAATGCAAAAATGTCCAATTGGGCCATAATTGTAAAATTGTTGTAATTGAAATTAAATAAGACCCAATTGACTAATTTGTGAAATAATTTAATTTTACTGGATAAAGAATAATTATAAATAACATACTGAGCTAGAAAATATTTTAAAATTATTTCTTGCATAATTTATGAATTATTTAAAGATGAAATATTAAATAAACAGGAAAATAATTTAATAAGAAATATGGAAAAATAGGAAAAAATGCTCATTATTACAAAGAGTAATTTTGAAAGCTGTTATGCAAGTTTAAAAATAATTTGAGGAAAAATTGGGTATCAACAGATAGCAACCTCTAGGTACCATAGCCTGCTGCCCCGAAGAGGAAGACCCTTGAATAGCCAGGAAGCGATGTGGACCCTCGGGCATAGCACTGAAATAAGAACCGGAGGATCTCTGGCGACTGCAGTAACCACTGGGTGATCCCTGAGTAGCTGGAGGACGGTAGGAACGCTCTTGCATGGCACTGAACTGAGGCCTCACTGGACCACCTTGAGGAGGTAGTGGAGGTGCTGAATATGGAGTCCTGCTGGGCTGACCACCCCCGAACTGACCTCTGCTCCTAGCCGGAGCATCTCTGAAATCCCCTGAGAACCTAGCCCTCTTATCCTACTGACCCTGCTAGCCCTGTTCCATGCTCCTCATTCGATACCCCTCAATCTGTCGAGCAATCTCAACTACAAGCTGGTAAGGAGTACCCATCTCCGCCTCTCGGACCATGGTGGCCCTAACACCTAGGTGTAACCCGGCCACAAACCGCCGCACTCTCTCGGCATCGATATATCATAAGTGCATGGCGTGACAACTCTGAAAATATGGCCTCATAATCTGTCACTGTCATCTGCCCCTGCTCTAGCTGCTCAAACTGACGCCGCAACTCTTCCCTCTCAGAGGGTGGAATATATCTGTCTAGAAACACCTGCACGAACTGATCCAAAGTGACAAGAGGAGAATCAGCTGGTCTGCTAAGAATATAAGACTGCCACCACTTGCGAGTTGTGCCCTCCAACTGAAATGTGGTGAAATCCACTACATGGGACTCCAAAATCCTCATGTTGTGCCGTCTGTCCTTACATCTATTGATGAAATCCTGGGCATCCTCACCCCGCTCACCCCCGAAGACTGGAGGGCGAAGTCGGGTCCATCTATCCAACCTCTTCTGCTGGTCACCCTCTGTAACTGGCCTAGGCTCTGGGGCTGCTACTACAGGCTGAACCCCACCCACGGGCGGTGTACCCGGGGTATGACGTGCTGCTGCTGCCTATCATGTAGCCTGAGCGGTAGGGGTCTAGACTCCCCCTCCCGCAGGAGAAGTAGCAGGGTCAGCTGAAATAAACCACCCTGAAACAAAGTGTCCATGAATCTAAGCATATGGCCCATGACCTCTTGGAAGCCTTGCGCCGTCATGAAATCCACTGGAGCAGGTGCTACTGGAGGCACCTCATCCTTCTCCTCTATAATAGGGTCCTCTGGTGGTGCCACTGGTATAGCTCTGGGGCGCCCTCGTCCCCTACCTCGAGCAAGTGCTCTACCCCTGCCTCTACCACGACCTCGGGCGGCGTGGGCAGCGACATCTCCCGGATTAGGAACATCGGATGCACGCGTCCTCACCATCTGTGAGAGAATAGAAGAATAAGTTTGAGTACATCATTGATTGCGCGGCAGAATATGAATAAAGGGAGGTTTCCTAACACCCTATATCCTCCTGAAGATAAGTACAGACGCCTCCATACCGATCCGCAAGACTCTACTGGGCATGCCCGTGACTCGTGAGACTTACGTGAACCTAGAGCTCTGATACCACGTTGTCACGACCCAGAATCCTAATCCAGGTCATGATGGAGCCCAACGACGGGGTTAGGCAAGCCACATTGTCACGACCCAGAATCCTAATCCAGGTCGTGATGGCGCCCAACGACGGGGTTAGGCAAGCCAACGTAAATTTCACTAAGTGCTTCTCTTTACTTGATTCAATTATTCACCCATTTACCAAAATTAATAAGTTAAATCGTGATATCGAAAGGTAATAACTCAGTGGTAGTTAGAGTAGCTATAATGAAGCGCGAGACAAAATACAAGCACGTATATATACAGCCCAAAATCCCAAAACAACTACTACGTGTGTGCCATGAACTAGTGTCACGAGTGTCATGGGCATACTAACTGAATATACAAAGGATAATAATATATACAATCCCATTGTCTGCATGAATAGACCAGAAATAAAAGTAAATGAAACTCCATGGTGCTGCTGGGGATCGCCAGAGGAAGCAGCTCACCGTGAAGTCAAGTCTGCTACGGTCACTATCTAGATCCTGTCTGATAACCAGATGCACCAGTTTCAGAACCTGTGCAGTTAAGTACAGAAGTGCAGCATGAGTACATATTAAATAAATATGTACCCAGTGAGTATCCCGTCTAATCTCGAAGAAGTAGTGACGATAAGTCGACTTGACACTCACTAAGGTCCAGCAGTATGATATAACAATGATAAAATAAAAGCAGTAGACAAGTAAGAGAGTGAGTAGAAATTATGTATAAAGCACAGAAATCCAATAAAATTACTGAACAATAACAATGGCCACTTTATTTCCCCCAAATATCTAATACAAGTCAATATCCATGAAACAATGCCAAATACTCATGCGCACACAGGAATAAGACAACCGGCAGGAGTCATAAGGAAAAATAGCTACGCACTGTCGAGGATGGAACGGCCCGTCGCAAAAGTGCATGCTTATCATAGTCATGTCTGCGCACTGGCGAGGATCGAACGCCCCAACCATAAGTGCGTCTTTCAATGTAACCATATTATAACATAGTATAACTTCGTCCATGCACTGCCGAGGATCGAACGGCCCGTACCAAAAGTGCATTCTCAATTATATCATCTTTGTGCACTGCCGAGGATCGATCGGCCCGTCCCAAAAGTGCATCTTTCAATCCACCGTGGCGTACGTCCTACTCCCATGAGAGTGGGGGAAATCACACATCGCTCGCGGAATGTAAATTTCGAAGCGGTCACATGCACACACAATAACTTATAAAACTTACTTTCCATAACCAATTCCTTTCAATTCAACAATTTTCCATAAAGCCTCAGAGAAACAATACTCTATATAACATGATCTCATAGTACATATGGCGTTACAAGGAAGCATATAAGGCATTTCAAGGAAAGCATATAAGTCAAGGCATTACAAGGAAGCATATAGGGCATGATGTGGGCCTAACTACCCAGACATAACAATGATAGCCGCTACGTACAGACTCTCGTCACTTGGTGCGTACGTAGCCCCCAAACAAATTACACATAGCATATACATCACCTATGGGGACAATTCCCTCTTACAAGGTTAGAAAGGAGACTCACCTCGTGTCGAATCTAACCCTCGGATCAATGATGCGCCCGGAACTCCGAACTCTACTCTCGAGGGCTTGCAACTAGCCAAATATAGTATAATTACATCAATTCATGTTCAAAGAAAAGGGGTTATCTCATTTAACCCAAAATTCACATTCTTGAAGAATTTCTAAATTTCAACCCCAGGCCCGCACGCTCGTATTCCAAAAATTCTCGAAAGAATCACTCTCTCATAGCCTAAGGATCATTAATATGTCATTTCTACTTAAATTCATGATACAGACTCGCTCGAACTTCCGGAACGTGAAAAACAATAACGAAACTCAGAATTTGACCCCAAAACCAAATTGAATCAACACTTTGAACTTGGAGTTCTAGAATTCATTTCAATGCGGCAAACCGGCCTATACTACTCTGATTGACTTCAAATTTTGCATACAAGTCAGAAATGACATAACGGAACTATATCCTGTCTCAGAATTTCATTCGGACCTTGATATGATAAAATCACGTTCCAAACCAAATTTCAAATTTAAGGAAATTCTTATTTCCATATCAGGCGCCGAAACGCTCCCGGGTTATCAATATCCTATTCCAAACATATGCTCAAGTCCGAAATTATCATACGAAGCTACTGACACTATCAGAACTCGATTCCGAGGTCATTTGCTCAAAATTTTGACCGAAGTCAAACTTGGCCAAATAGTCCAACCTTTAGGAACCAAGTGTTCCTATATTGCTCAGAACACTTCCAAATCCTGAACCACCAGTCCCCGCAAGTCAAAAATCATAAGAAGCCGCTATGGGAAGACTTAGACAGGGGAACTAGGTCGGATAACGTAAAACGACCTGTCGGGTCATTACATTCCAGGTTTAACTGTACGTGATCGAGGTCCACCTATACCACAATAAAATAAAGAAAGGTCTATGTAGCTTTTACCCGATAGGATCGGGATCAAAATCCATAGGGAGTTATATATTTGGATTCGAGTTTCTATCTGATTTAGACGTGTGAATTGTTCTTAATTACTCTTCTAAACATGATTGGTTTTGTTTCTATATTAAGTTTAATACTAAAGATTAATATTATCAAACTAGCTACAATGTTTTTGTGGGATTTTATCAAGTATTTAAAGGCATTAGGGATGCAACTTACCCCTAGGCAAGTATCTAATAGGATCTAAAACCTAGGATAAACTTGTGGGTCATGGGCACGTGGTTTAACCTCACACACAATTACTGACTATGCCCGAATTGGCTTCCTCAAGCCTAATTGGGTGTTCCATCAAAGCAAATGAAATGGCTCAAGTCGGGTATTACTATCTCTAGTTTCTACCCTTTAATTGGGGCCATCAACCTCTTTAGTTCACCCTTATTCCTTGTTAGCCTATTATACCTAGACTTGGGTCATCTTTCTCAAGAATAACCCTAGTAAAAAAGACATGAATCAGTGTTTGCAACCACTAATTCAAGGAATTAAGCATGAAATAGACTAAATATCACAGACCCAATCACAAGTAGACCCTAAAATAGAAGAACCATTAGATACTCACACTAGGGTTGGGTCACAACCCTAGCTTATGGTTCTAGCTACTCATATTCATGGAAGAAATCAAAAATTAAAGCCTTGAATGTTGATTAAAAAGATAAAATCTAATATTAAGAGTAGAATCTATGCTAAAATTACTCAAAAAGGTAAAAAGATACTATTCACGAGTTCCTTACAATATCTGATAACTTAAAAATGAGAAAAAGAAGTATTTATACACAACTGAAAATATTTTACAAAGTTTCCCCTATAGAGATTTCGATGTTAGCGGAAAGCTGAACGCCTGCGGAATGGATTCTATGGAAGCAGAATTATAAGCGCGGACCACGGTTCTTCAATTGACTTCTTCCCTAAAACTTATTCCTCTCCTAGAAGAATCTTGAGCACCCCAGCGGAATTGGAAAGCGCGGCAGCGGAATTTCATCGCCGATCGTGCTCTTGTGATAGACCTCTTTTGGAAACTCTCTGAAGTTGGTATTCCGCACACAGCAGATTATTGAGTGCACCTGCAGACAGGAAAGCGCGACAGCAGAAATTTGGCACTGTCAGCAATTCCAAAAGGCCCAAAACACACCTCTCTGAACTTCAATCCGCGACCGCTGACAGAATTCCGCTACAGCGAAATGTCTTCCGCTGCAACGAAATAATACCGCTCTAAGCGCTTTTGCTGGGTTCCTGGGCTGTGCAAGTTTTTCTCCTCTTTGAGTTATCTTTATCCCTTCTCCTCAATTTTACTCAAAACCTGCAATTTAAGCACCTTGCATTAGTTTTCGGGAGTACCTTAGTGCAATTTCGCCCACAAACCTAAGCAAACGAGAGTAAATAATAGGTAAAAATCCCTAGTTATTAGTACCGGAAAACCCCACTCCCCGAGGTTTCCTGAAAATGATGGGTCTCAAGAAAAATGATGAATTACTCTGTTTGAAGAAATCATACATACCATTTGAGTTCCTTTATGAACGTTATGGGCATAGCAAGTCATACCCCCTTCACCATAATGAACTTTCTATTACTTCTTTTGGTTGGACACACCGCCTGGTTTTTGTATTCATTGTCTACTTTTTCTGGATCCACACTCGCCTAGCCATGGTCGCTAGAACTTTAATGGAGGGATTTGAGGTACAAACTTACACCATCATCCATATGACCTTGGATGAAATGTATCGGGCTCTAGATCGTTGCAAAAAAGGGTATGGGTATTTCGAGGGTTGCAATTTGTTGTTGTAAGTATGGTTATTATAACATTTTCAAAGAGGTGAATATCGTCAAGAACTTCTACGACGACCGCTGAATGACCACATAGCCTACCATCATCTGAAAATAAAGACATTTATCCTTGATAGGTTTGCGCAACCTGGAAGTGCTGTGAGATGGGTGCGTTTCTTCAGCAACTTGACTAACGAAAAGGTACACTGGATGTTCGAGTGGTTCTCTAGAAGCGAGTTCATCATCAGGTCAAGAGAAACCACTCATCTAGTATTGATCGGGTTAAGAGGAATCTATCATTATGTTCCTATAAGGGTAATGAGGCAAGCTGGGAGAAAGCAGGTTATACCTCGGGTTTCCAGCATGGTCCAGTACAAAGCAGACTTTAAGGGGAATGCACCATTCAAATTTGAGGCACAACATATGTTGTATCAAAAGGTCATTGTGGAGATAGATACCATCGATCCGGGCAAGTATCATGCCGGCCATGTGTACTTCTATCAATAATGGTTGGTAGATGATATAGCAAGAGATGTCAAGCCAGGGATTAATCTGAAAAATAGGGTTATAGACGATGCTACTGAAGCACAAGTCAAATATAGGATGTTGCGCAAGAGGGTTTTCGAGTCTAAAGCCAGGCATTTGGAACAACATAAAGTGGACATGGAAACAATCAATGAATGTAAAGAAATTTCTGATAAATCAACAGAGAGGTTGGAATATTTGGAGAAAGGGTTGATGGAGCTTGAGAGGAAGATGAGGAAAATGAGCTCAGATTGTCAGAATGCAGACGGCAGTGAAGGAGGGCGTCTAGCGAGGGCTTATCTGCTGTTGGACATGCACGACCTGGGGAACCTGATAGATAGAGCCAAGAAGACCAAGCATGGAGAAGGTCCCTCTAGGACCAAATAGATTAGGAAACAATGTTTTAGTTCTTTCTAGATATGATTAGACTTTGATTGTAATAAGGTGAATGCCATTAGCAAATCTTTTCTCATTATTGTCGTTTTAGTAGAGATTGGGTTCATTTTCACATTAATGAAATTATGCAATTAATGGGATCAATTTTCTCCAAATCTATTTGTCGCTTAGGTCTACCTCGGGCACAACGCGGTCTCTCAAATTAGGTCACAAATTTATATTTCCGCAATACATGTTTAAATATCGAAAACGTCCTTCTAATACTCCCTACTGACTTGGTTACCTATTGTTTTCCTTTTCTTTTGTTTACTCCCATTCCCTAAGGTTGGTTCGTGCATACTGGCATCATTGGCAATCATACCAGATCCAGAGGTCCTCCACCTCCTCCTTCACCAAGTGATCCCAAGAACAAAATAAAATCCAAAATGTACGATATGAGCGATATCAGTATAGACAACACTACTCATGCAGAGAATATTGAAACTTCGGATGGTCGAAGTACTCCGACACAGAACGATTTGGTCTTGCGGCTGGAACAAAAAATACTGGAGCTACAAGGGGAGCTGGAGAAGGTATGGAACTTGGAAAACCTTTCCCTCACCCTAAATGTTCCCTACATTAACCAAAGAAATGCCCAAAACCTAGCACCTCCCCAAAACACATAAAACTAACACCTGCAAAATACTCCGCACCTCATCAATATTCCACACCTCCTAAAAATCCTAATCCTCCACCAGTACCTACCCCTCCACAACATCATCACCATCCAACCCAGTATCCACAAACTACCTATTACACTCATCAAAATGCACCACAACCTACCTATGATCCCCAAAACTCAACCACCGACCACCACCATGCCCAGATTACCGGAGTCCATCAAAGCAACCCCATATACATGGAAACCTTACCCCCACACTCCACAACAGACCCTATACACACCAGATCTATCGAGAAGGACCTGCTCATCAAGAACATGGTGCAAGAACTCAAGAAACGTACTGGTAGAGTCCAATGTGTCGCAGGGGGTAAAGGCATCGATGGTTTAAAATATAAGGATTTGTGTATTCAGCCTGATGTGGAACTGCCAGAGGGTTACAAACCTCCTAAGTTTGAAATGATTGACGATACTAGAGATCCGAAGGTGCACTTGATATTGTATTGTGACAAGCTTATAGGGGTTGGCAAGGATGAAAGAATCTGCATGAATCTGTTTATGAGGAGCCTCACTGGAGATTCTCTGTCTTGGTACATCAGTCAGAATCCAAAGAAATGGGTTAGTTTGGTGAGCATGGCGTCAGACTATATTGATCGGTTCAAGTTTAACACGAAAAATGCACCAGACGTTTTCTACTTTCAGAATCTTAAGAAGAAGCCAATGGAAACTTTCCGCGAGTATGCTACTCGGTGAAGGTCTGAAGCTGCAAAGGTAAGGCCAGCACTAGAAGAAGAACAAATGAATAAGTTCTTTGTCCGAGCTTAGGATTTGAAGTACTACGAGACACTGATGGTTATTGAAAACCATAAATTTTCTGACCTTATCAAATTGGGAGATAAAAAAAAGGAATGGATTAAAAGCGGAATGGTGACAAATCAAAGCGCTCCAAGCTATAAACAAAGCGTTATAGTCAGGTGGTGGTAGCCCAAGGTCCAAAGTCCCCTCTTACATACCAAACACCCCCACCCACATATCAGCCTTCACCTCCAAGATACCAATAACCTGCCTCCACTTTCCATACTTATAATACTCAGTCAACATACTACCATTCACCACTAACCCACCAAAACTACCAAAAACCTAGACCAAATTTCTGCTGCAGACCACCCAAACAATACACCCCAATTGTTGAACCCATAGATCAACTGTATGAGAGAATGAAGGCTTTCAGTTATGTATCTCCCATTCCCGCTGTTGCTATGGAAAACTCCTCCCAGTGGATTAATCCAAATAAGAAATGTGCCTACCACTCAGGAATGAAGGGTCATACTATTGATGAATGTCGCACTTTGAAGGATAAGATTCAAACATTGATTGACACCAAATGTATACAGGCAAAAAAGGTTGCACCTATTGTCCAACTCCGTTTGAGGTCGAAGTGACAACATCCTCAGTCGCACCAACTCCGTTTGAGGTCGAAGTGACAACACCCTCAGCCGCACCAACCCCTTTTGAGGTTGAATTGACAACACCCTTCACCCTGACGGGAGAACCTACACCGTCCTTTAAGTCTAATGTTGTCCCCTGGGACTATGTTGTAGACGCAAGAAGGAAAGGAAAAGCAAAAATGGAGGAAACTGGTACAACGCAAAGAATGACAAGAACTGGTAGGGTTTAAATACCCGAGTATTTGGGAGGAACAAGAAAAGAAGCCTCTTCTAAGCCGCCTGTCATTGAGACTGGCCCAGATGATCTTTGGAGGTACATTCGAGAGAATATTCTATGGTTGATCATTTGAACAAAACCCTTCCTCAAATATCCATTTTATCACTGCTGCAAAACTCCGAGGCGCATATAAATGCCTTGATGAAGGTGTTGAGTGAAGCCTATGTACCCAATAACATTACCAGTGGGGAGATGGCTAATATGGTAGGGCAAGTATTGGAACGCCACAAGTTCACTTTTCATGAAGACGAACTACTGCCGGAATGACTGAGTCACAATAGGGCACTGCATATCACAGTGCAGTTTGAGGACAAATTCATTGCCAGGGTCCTGATAAATGGGGTTCAAGTCTCAACATCTGTCTATTAACTATTTTGAAAAGGTTTAGTAAGGGTCTGCATGAGATACAAGCGGGAGTATGAACGTGAAAGAAAACGATGGGCCCCAAAGCGCCACAATTGGGACCAACCTCTGTTTTCAGATGGGCCTGACCTGGGTTGATGTTGAATTTCAAGTGTTAGACATATCCGCCACATACAATATTTTATTGGGACAACCTTGGATACATGATGCTGGGGCCATAGCTTCTACTCTACGTTTGGTCGTAAAGTTGGAATGAAACCATCAGGAAGTAAACATCCATGGGGACGGAAGTAATCCCATTTACACCCATCAAACGTTTCCGATTGCCGAGAATAGAAGGAAGTTGGGTGGAGAAACATACCATCGCACCGAGCGTGTCAACGCAATTGAGAAAGATAAATGGTGGAGCACAAGATAAAAAGCATATTGGTATGGGCAGGGTATGAACCTGGTAAGGGTCTCAGTAAGAATCTCCAAGGTATCGCTAAACCAATACAACCAAAGCGTCACAACACAACCTTTGGCCTTGGGTATGAGTACACATGGCACGAGTATAAAAATTGGTCGCCACTATGGCATGGTCCTTATTACCCTCTAGAGCAGCCGGTACCATATTTGAGCCAGTCATTTCATCAAGCCAGCAGGATGTGGGGATCTGAAGAAGATAAGTTCTAGCTGGCATAAGGAATCTGTTCTTGGAAGATGAAGACATGGACTGCAATGCGATAGTTGAGGAGGAGGAGGAAGGCCTCATCATTCAGAAAATGGAGAAATGAGTTGTTCTCAAGAATTGGACTGCTGCAGCATCAAGGGCCCATCGAGTTCCTGGGTATCCTCGCATTTAGCATCATTTATTTTGAAAACATATTTATGGTCATTTAAGGCATTTTTTTCTTCAGTATTTTGTTTTAAACGTTTTCATTTTGAATAATTGTTCGGATCATTGAACTGCATTTGTTTGACGTTTCAATATTTATCAATGGATTGATGTTTTAGTATTTATTATTATCCTTTAGATTTTTCCTCTAAAACATTATTATTACTAATCCTGATGAACCTACGACTGTGACATGCAATGAGAAAACACAACATAAGGATAGTGATTCAGATGTTTCAGAAGAAGATACAATACCCTAGGAGATTGTCAGAGAAGTGGAAAATTTTGAAAATAAGCCTATGTCCAGATTGGAGGAAACTGAAAAAGTCGATTTGGGAGACTCCGAAACAGTCAAGGAATCTCGTGTAAGCATTCACCTATCGCCGTCAGAGAAAGAAGAATACGTCCGGCTTTTGAAAGAGTACGAGGATATTTTTGCATGGTCCTATGATGATATGACCAGTTTTAGCACGTCCATAGTTGCTCATAAACTACCGACCAATCTTATATGTTCGCTTGTAAAACAGAAGCTCAGAAAGTTCAAGCCAGATATGAGTCTGAAAATAAAACAGGAAGTCACCAAAAAGTTCATAGCTAAGGTTCTTAGAGTGGCTAAATATCCAACCTGATTGGCTAACATTGTGCCAGTTCCGAAAAAGGATGGGAAAATACGGGTATGTATCGACTATTAGGATATAAGCAGAGCAAGTCCCAAGGATGATTTCCCATTTCCCAGTATACACATACTGATTGACAATAGTGCCAAGCATGAACTTTAGTCTTTTGTGGATTGCTTCGCGAGGTATCATCAGATCTGGATGGATCAAGAGGATGCCGAAAAGACAACCTTTATTACACCATGGGGGGTTTATCACTTCAAAACGATGTCGTTTGGTCTGAAGAATGCTGGAGCCACTTATATGAGGGCCATGACAACCATTTTCCATGACATGATACACATGGAGATAGAAGTTTACGTGGACTATGTCATCATCAAATCCAATAAGGGTACATATCACATAGAGGAAATTCTTTGATCGACTTTGAAGGTATAATTTAAAACTGAACCCCGCAAAATGTGCCTTTGGAGTCCCTGCAGGAAAGTTGTTAGGGTTCATCGTCACTCGTCGAGGGATTGAGTTAGACCCGTCAAAGGTCAAGGCTATCCAATATTTGCCACCTCCAAAGAACAAGAAAGATGTGATGAGTTTCTTAGGACGTCTCAATTACATCAGCCATTTCATAGCACAATCAATTGTGATCTATGAACCAATTTTCAAAATGTTGAAGAAGGATTCTTCAACAAGCTGGACTGAGGAATGTTAGAGAGCCATTGACAAAATCAAGGAATATTTGTCCACACCACCAGTCCTGGTCCCACCATAACCTAGGAGACCTCTGTTACTCTATTTGAGTGTACTAGATAGGGCTTTCGGTTGTGTCTTGGGACAACACGATGAGACAGGAAGGAAAGAACATGCCATATACTATTTGAGTAAGAAGTTCACACCCTACGAAGCACGGTATTATTTGCTGGAATGCACCTGTTGTGCTCTGACATGGATAACTCAAAAGTTGAGGCACTACTTCTGTGCCTACACCACATATCTCATATCAAGGATGAATCCTCTAAAATACATTTTCCAGAAACCATGCCTACGGGGAAGTTAGCAAAATGGCAGATACTATCGAGTGAGTTCGACATCATCTATGTAACTCAGAAAGCGGTCAAGGGATATGCTTTGGCGGATCATCTGGCAGAAAACCCTGTAGGGGGAGAATACGAGCTGCTGAAAACGTATTTTCCCTATGAAGAAGTATCATTTATAGGGTAAGATATCACCGAAACCTACGATGGTTGGAGAATGTTCTACGATGGGGCTGCAAATTTCAAATAAGGGGGTATTGGAGTAGTTTTTGTAATATAGATGAGTCAACACTATCAGATATCCGCAAAACTCAAATTTCGGCTTGCATCTTGGATCTCAAGTTGGCCATTGACATGAAAATTCAGGACTGGTAATTGGTGATTCAGACTTTTTGGTACACCATGTTCTAGGAGAATGGGCAACGAAGAATACCAAAATATTGTCATATATGTCCTATGTGCAAGAACTGATGAAGAGATTCACAAAGATAGAGTTCAAACATGTTCTGAATCTAGAATTAGTTCGCAGATGCATTGGCCACTCTATCTTCCATGATACAACACCCACACAATAATTTCATCGATCATATTCCAGTATGGATCCTTAATCATCCAACTTATTGTGCTCATGTTGAAGAAAACACTGATGGGATTCGTGGTTTCATGACATCAAAGAATACTTGGCAAAAAGAGAGTACCCAAAGCACGCAAATCATACTCAGAATCGCACACTTCGAAGATTATCCAACCATTTCTTCTAAAGTGGAGGAACTCTGTATAGAAGGACTCCATATCTGGGGCTATTATGTTATGTTGACACCATGGAAGCATCCAAATTGCTTGAAGAGATATATGCCAGAACTTGCGGATCACACATGAATGGCTTTGTTCTAGCTAAGAAAATATTAAGAGTAGGATATTTTTGGATGACTAAGGAAACGGACTGCATCAGGTATGTCCAAAAGTGTCACCAATGCCAAGTACATACGGATATAATACGAGTGCCACCCAATGAACTCAATGCAACAAGTGCACCTTGGCCTTTCTCTGCTTGGGGGATGGATGTCATTGGTCCAATCGAACCCGTCGCTTCAAATGGGCACAGGTTCATTCTAGTGTCCATTGACTATTTCACAAAATGGGTTGAAGCCGCATCTTACAAGGCTGTAACTAAGAAGGTCATCGCAGATTTCGTCAGGGATCGTATTGTCTGTCGATTCGGGGTACCGTAATCAATCATCACCGACAATGTCGCCAACCTCAATAGTGATTTAATGAGATCCATGTGTGAAACCTTCAATATTAAGCATAAGAATTCCACAGCATACATGCCTCAAATGAATGGAGCTGTGGAAGTTGCCAACAAGAACATCACTAAGATATTAAAGAAAATGGTAGATAATCACAAATAATGGCATGAGAAGTTACCATTTTCTCTACTCCGATATCATACCACAGTTCGCACATAAACCGGGGCAACTCCCTATTTGCTGGTTTATGGTATTGAAGCTGTTATTCACTCCAAAGTCAAAATTCCTTCTTTGAGAATCATACAAGAGGATGAACTCAGTGATGAAGAATGGATACGAAGTCGCTATGAACAATTGGCTCTCATTGACAGGAAAAGAATGAATGCGCTATGTCAAGGTCAACTTTACCAGAACAAAATTTCCAGAGCTTTCAACAAAAGGGTCAGGCCTAGACAATTCACACCGGGGCAGTTGGTGATAAAGCGGATCTTCCCGCATTAAGATGAAGCCAAAGGGAAATTTTCACCCAATTGGAAAGGGCGCTACATGGTTCATAGAGTACTAACAGGAGGAGCGCTCATACTTGCAGAAATGGATGGAGAAGTTTGACCAAAACCTATCAACTCAAACATAGTTAAAAGATACTATGTTTAGATTGTTTACAATTCGTCATCTGATGTAATTGAACTATGCTTGACCTGATTCCCATTTAGGAGGGGATACGTAGGAAGCCATGTGGATTCAGTCACATCTCAATAAAATCTTCATTTTATCCATGGTTAGAAATTGGGGCAGATTTTGAGGAGGACCCTCTAAATTCCCCTCAAAATTCTTAAGCGAGTCTAGCGAACTTCGTCATTTGCAGAACAGTCAGAGAATTGTTTTTAAACTGGGTCACCATCATTGGTTCATCTAGCTTACTTGATATTGTATACGACTATGTTTTTTAAAAATAACTACATTTATCAAATGCACGCATATTTTCTCGAAACTCTATATTTAAAAACCACCAGATGTTATCCAAGATAACTCATAACAGGATCTAAATACAAGAGCACATGCAAAGGAGAAGACAAAAGCGCGAACCAACCTTTACCCCCAAAACTCACAATTATTCTTTGGATGCAGGCACAATAAGACAATGATATCCAGAGATACATCAGGTCACTACTTTTAACATTGCAAATTATCTATCACAAGCACCTCCAACTAAGAAATACTCTACTATCTCATAGTTTTCTTTGCATGAGGCTAAGCATTGCCTCCCTAAATGCATGAGACTAAGCATTGTCTCCTACCTTGCATGATGCTAAGACATGCTTCCTCAATTGCATAAGGCTAAGCGCGACCTTTCTTTGCATCGAGACTAAGCATTGTCTCCTTTCCTGGCATGAGGCTAATCATTGCCTCCCCAATTGCATAAGGCTAAGCATTGCCTTCTTTGCACGAGGCTAAGCACTGTATCCTCTCCTTGCATGAGACTAAGCATTGCCTCCCTAATCACATAAGACTAAGCACTGTCTCCTCTTCTTGCATGAGGCTAAGCACTGCCTCCCTAATTGCATGATACTAAGCACTGTCTCCTCTTCTTGCATGAGATTAATCATTTCCTCCCTAATTGCATGAGACTAAGCATTGTCTCTTATTTTTCATGAGGCTAAGCCCTGCATAAGGCTAAGCACTGTCTTTCTTTGCATGAGACTAAGCACTGTCTCCTAATTGCATGAGACTAAGCATTGTCTCCTATTTTGTAGGAGGCTAAGCCCTGCCTCCCTAATTGCATAAGGATATGCTCGGCCTTTCCTTGCATGAGACTAAGCATTGTCTCCTAATTGCATGAGACTAAGCATTGTCTCCTATTTTGCACGAAACTAAGCAATGTCTCCTCTTCTTGCGTGAAGCTAAGCATTGCCTCCCTAATTGCGTAAGGCTAAGCATTGACTTGTCCTTGCATAAGACCAAATGTTATCTTCATCATGCTATAAAGCTTAAGCACTATATCCTATTCACCAGGGGCTAAGCACTGCCCTAATCTTACACAAGACTAAGCTCTGTCTTATTTTACTTCGCATACGACTGATCATCATATATTTTCATCTCATAGGCTGAAACATCACCATTTTGTCTAAAAGCTTCGTAGTCCGAAGGCATCATCCTCATAGCTGGAAGACACCATTCCATGGCCTGAGGATCTCTCAATATCGCACCATCATTATTCAAAGGCATCATGGTTCAGAGGCACCATTTTCATGGCCCGAGGACATCGTTCAATGGCCTGCAAATCCGTTATCACATGATTCATAGCCCGGGACGTCATGGTCTAATGACATCATCCTCACCGTCCAAATTCAACTTTCATAATCTAAAGGGAATTTGCATCATGTTTACATTCTCGCAATAATCCATATATACTTGCATGCATTGTGTATTATGTTTTGTAGGTAATCCAGGAAGTAACCATTCTCCTAATCGGAGCAATCTTCGCTCTGGTTTCTGTTCAACGTTCACATCTTGCAATTATTTCAAACATAGCCAACCACCATCAGTTACCTACTTTCACTTGATAACCGTTCATATACTCATTTTGAGATACATCCATAACGTCCCATATTCACGTTCCCGGCTTCATAAAAACTCATCTGATACCATCCTACGCAAAAGAACCCTTTCCGAAACATACAACCATTCCTGTAACAACTCCATCGGTTCAGTTCACCGGTGGATCTAGAACTACACTTGGCCTGATTTCCGTAATACCACAGATATGAAGGCAACTCAGGAACCAGGGTTCAGCCTCCAATCTTGATTGTTGATCTCAAATGGTCAACGACCCGAAATAAAACCCTCACTCTCCTTATATCCCAACCCTCTAACCCTAACCCCCATTTCCATTTGCGTGCCGCCACAAAATCCTCTCCACTTTTTCCTCTAAAACCCTAGCCGCCCTCTCAATCTTCTCTGAATCTTTCTCAATCATGGATTCGTTCCATGATTTTCTTACCTTTTATGTGTTACCTCAGTATTATTTGCAAGACTATGGTGTTACATAGTACTTGCCTCAATTTTGGCAAGTGCCAGATCCCAAATAAGTTTCCACCACCTTCAACCCTTGAGATGTAGACGATATTTCGTCCATATGCACTCACTATCAAGCTATATGGTCCGATTCAGTGAGATTTTTTACCATTTATGCTTTCCTTTTGAATTAGGGTTTGAGATTTTCCCTTATTCTTTACTGATTTTTGATTGACACTCTTCCCTTTCTCGTGTTTGACTGATATTTTTCTTATTTCTGTTTAACCCGCCGTATTTCCTGTTATTTTCCCTAAGACTAGCTCTTATTGATTTTTCGTATGATATTTTCCTTATTCTCTGTTCAATCTATTGTGTTCCCTTATTTTAAGTGTTATTTGCATGTTATTTTTCCTAATTCTCTGTTTGATTTATTCCTATTCTATGTATTTACCCTAAATTGATTCTAATTGATTTAGCATATTTTCCTTATTTTTTGTTTAATTTTACTGTGTTTCCTATTTTATGTGTGAAATATGATACTATATAAACACCTCCCCTAAAAACACTTAGGAAGAATTGAATCCTGATCGCTGCTACTGTTTTCACTACTCTATTCACTCACTCACTCACTACACTCGAAACACTCTCTAAATTATTGAACAACCTCCTCCGGTGCAAGCATTGCTCGAAGCCCATTCTCGAGGCTATTGTGAACTCTGAAGCATCTAGGATTTGGGGTATTTGCTATTACACTCTTCACTCTTTTGATTCATCTACTGGTTAGTGTTTAAACCCTCGCAGTGTTTAATTTCTTTCCTTCTTTCTGCATATGTATCTGAACTTGTACGAGCATGATTCAACTATGATAACGTTCAATTATGATGTCATTCTAAGTTAATTGAACGCATGGGAATAGTCACTGTTTGTGTTACAATTTACTATGATTTGCACTCTGTGATCTCTTATCTTCTGAGATTGGTTCTGTACCATGTAGCATCTTAACATGTCAAGTTTGGACTTCAATAGCAGTCCACTTCAGCATGAGCCTAACTATTGTGGTTGTATGCTGTTAAGTTACCAGTTTTTGCATATTGTGTTTAGATACTACCCTAACTCTATGAACCCCCCTTTACTTGAATGAACCTTTTGGTACTAAGTCATGTGTATATTGAAATGCTCTTTGTGTATTATCCCTAACTCTACGGAATGCTTCCCTAAAGTCTGCTCTAAATTTGTTTCATGCTATCCTGATTTTCTAAAAGACAAACACTCTGATTTTCTATTGACTAGGACTTTACTCCTATGCTAATATGTTTTCCTGTATGCCTTGGTTCATTTGCTATTATATCCTTTCTATGATTATCAATATGTGTATCCCCCCATTATGTCCAAGTATTGATTAATATGTCATTAGGTTAGACTTAACTTAATTTAGACCTTTAGATGTCAACTAGTGCAACCTATGTATGTCTGCAAACCTGGTTTTCTTCTCCTAATTCCTATGATGGTTGTCTATGTGGTACTTTGCTATGTGAAGCTCACTGAACCTACGGGTTTGCGTGACCAGTTAGATTGTATGCTCAATATCATGTTTTTTGTCCATTATCCTTACTTGTTACTCTAATATCCTGAACTCCTATTCTTAGCCGGCTGAAAGCCAAGGCTACCTAGGTTCTTTTGCGGGCCTCCCTAGTGTGAGCACTGCTCGGGGTCCAATTGAGGCCCTTGTGAACACTAGGGCTTGGTCCTAGTCATTCCTTTAACCTCCAAACGGTCCATAATACTCTACTTCCATCATGTATTGTGTTCTATATTGGTTATTCCAAGTGATTCAACACTTGGTGTTGTGGCTCATTAAAAGGTGTCTGGACTCTTTTATGGACATATGATCATATGGTTCTTTATTGAAGGCCTAAGTATGCCATGTCAGAAGTATTCAAGGCCCAGTTAGGCTGGGTAGTTAGTTATAGGTTTGTCTACTATCATGTAATATTACTACTTTACTTATTACTTAGACCTGTAATAATATCTTTGTATAAACGATTTGGGTGTTAGTAAAAGGGGATGTGTTAGATTCTAATATTAATATGCGATGGGTAGATAACATGCCTATAGGATTGAATGATGCACTTGCTTTATGTTGTTCATTCTCTATGCACACTGTAGATATCATGCCATTAGGAACAACACACACCTACACTACTTGATTATTAGCAAGCATGAGCTCAAATGCCTCAATATCTTTGTTGCTATATGTTATTAGAAAACCTGCCCATAGGAAATAAATATCATGGAACTCCCCTCTAATTTGCATTATTGCAGCATATCCACTAGAGATCATACCAATAGGACTCTAATCATTTCATTTGTTACTACATCGCATTGGTCACCTAGAAAACCTGCCTATAAGGTTTAACAATAAAATCAGTTTCCCAAATGTTAATCACTAGAAATCTTGCCTATAGGATGCCACTGTTGCCTTAATAACTAGTAATGGGCGCCCCTCTTAACATTGTTCATCGCTCACTTAAGTCGTTTTCAAAAGCATGAGTAATTCTGAGTTTCTACTCCTTCTATTACATAAATCACCTAGGCGCAATATATATAGGACTAATAAGTGAGAATCTGGCATCTCGTTAATCAATATGCAATAACCTATGCAACCATGTTTATGAATAATGCAGGTTCCTAAAGCTGCTTGCATGCCTTGATGCCTTATCACATAGAAATCATGTCTATAGGGATTTAAGTTCCTTAATCTTGAACTGCCTAACATAAAAACGTGTTATGCAATACTCTACTCAACTTGTGTTCCCTATTCATGTTGTACAGCTCTCCAAAAATGCGATGTAATATGACTGACGCAATCCGAGAAGGTTGACACAGGCATCCCATGTAGGCGAACAATCTCTCTAAGATAAATCCGAGCCAACTATGTAGAAGTTTAGGTCGTCATGAACTGAATGAAGTGTGCAGACTTGGTCATTGTATCAACAATAACCCATAAAACATCAAATCTCCTCAATGTCCATGGAAACCCAACCACGAAATCGATAGTGATACGCTCCCACTTCGTGTCCGGTATATCTAACCTCAGAAGAAAACCGCCAGGTCTCTGATGCTCATACTTGACCTGCTGACAGTTCAAAAACCATGCAACATGCTCAACAATGTCCTTCTTCATCCTTCTCCACCAATAATGATGCTTCAAATCACTATACATCTTCGTAGCACCTGTGTGAATAGAATACCATGAACTGTGAGCCTCCTCAAGAATCAACTCCATCAAACCATCGACCTTAGAAACAAAGATCCAACACTAAGGGTGTGTTTGGTATGAAGGAAAATATTTTCCGGAAAATATTTTCCAATTTTCCCTTGTTTGGTTGGCTTAAATGTTTCGAAAAATATTTTGCTCATGAATTCATTTTCCTCCAATTGGAGGAAAATGGTTTCCCTATCAGAGATGAGAAAACATTTTCCAACCTTTATCCCATTCCCTATCCTCATCAACCCCCACCAAGCCATCCACACACCCACCCCAACTCCACATGACCCCCAACTCAATCCCATCCCCCACCCCCACCATAAATAGAAATATTATTAGTAGTACTTTCTTTTCATGTTATAGATAGAGTATTTTTTTCATTTCAACAAATGAGTATTTTCTATTCATGATATAAAAAAAAATTCTTTCATTTTAACGAAAAAGTACTTTCTTTTTCATGATGTAAAAAATTATTTCTTTCATTTCAAAAAAATGATGTAGTAAAAAGTATTTTCTTTTATTTCATCGAAAAGAGTATTTTCTTTTTCGTAATGTAGTAAAAGTATTTTCTTTCATTTCAACAAAATGAGTATTTTCTTTTCATGATGTTGAAAAAGTATTTTCTTTCATTTCAACAAAATGAGTACTTTATTTTCATGTTGTAGAAATAATACTTTCTTTTTCAACAAAAAAAAAGAGTATTTTTCAGTTATGGAGCACAAATTTCAACGTTGTTTTTGCGTAAAAAGTAAAGCAACACATTAATTCCTTTAGGTTTGTATGAATTCTTAGAAGAATAATTAAATTATTGAAGAAAATAGAGTCATGAAAATGTTGGGTATTGGGGGGGGG
>ML246275.1:18520-75518 GCA_005239495.1 Nicotiana undulata | reverse complement strand
ACCGCACCTGCGGAATTATCATCGCAGGTGCGGAAAATCACTTAAAGCCCTGGGACCGCTCCTGCGATAGAAAGGTCACGCCTGCGGTTCCACGCCTGCGGAGCCCAGGTCGCACCTGCGATCCCTAACCAGGCCACTCAAGTTTCGCACCTGCGACATAAGTCCCGCGCCTGCGTGCTCGCACCTGCGGAAATTCCATCGCAGGTGCGGAACACCAGATACATGTCTGGTTCAGCACTTTGAAATTTTCCAAACTTCCCGATAAGCATTCGAAACAACCCCGAGGCCCCCCGGGACCTCACCCAAAACCACCAACTGATCCCAATACCCTATCCAAACTTGGTCGCGCCTTAAAAACACATCCCCTAACATCAATATATCCAAAAATGCATAGATTCAAGCCTAGGAACTTAGGAATTTTCAAGAATTCACCTCCGACGCCGAACCACGTCTAAACTCGTCCGAATGACCTCAAATTTTGCACACAGGTCATAAATGACATTCCGGACCTGCTGTCGCTTTCGGAATTCCATTCCGAGTCCGATATCAAAATCTCACTTATCGGCCGAAATCGCCGAAATTCTAACTTTCGCCAATTCAAGCCTAAATCTACGTCTGGCCTCAAAAACACATTCCGAACACGCTCCCAACCCCGAAATCACTCAATGGAGCTAACAGAGTCGACGAATTTCCATTCCGGATCCGTCTTCACACACCTCCCACTCCGGCCCAATTTCTAAGGTCAAAGCTCACCTTAAAGGACTATATGTCCAAAAACACTCCAATTTTCATCACTCAACGCTCCGACTCGTTCCATTAACCTAATAAGACAAGGGAGGAATAGTTATCAGGGGATCGGGGCGCTAATTCTCCAAAACGACCGGCCAGGTCGTTACATATGTGTAACCCTTTATGCTTTCCTCAATGTTGTAGATTGAAATACGCTTGACCGGATTCCTGTTTAAGAGGGGATACGTAGGCAACCCTATGGATTTGGTCACAATTTAATAAAAATCTCATTTCTCCCCACAAATGGAAACTGGGGCCCTCAAAATTCTGAAGCAAGTTCAGCCAATCGCCGCACAAGCAACCGCCAGAAGTATTCACCCATCAAACCGGGGCAGAATTTTGAGGAGGACCCTTAAAATTCCGTGGCAGGAAAAGTTGCAATATCTCGAACCGCGTCACAGTCGTCGGTTCACCTAAAAATATTTTAAATTATATGCTTATATTATATTTTTTCAAAATCATGCATAGCTATTTTCGGAACAACTTGTTTAGCAAACGCTACCCCAATGATATATCATGATTAAGCAAGCGAGCCAAGTAAAGCCAGCGGGAATGCGAACTGACCTTTCCCCCTTTACAAAACTCACGATTTTTCTTTGGATGCAGGCATGAAGACGGAGAAATCCCTAAACATATTATTATCCCCCGCATGACGTATATCTCTTAAAGAAACGCTCTCAAACTCGTCGCGCATGCCGACGCTTATTATCATCGCAAACCAACGCTTCATTCGCAACAATCGTATCGCCGAAGTTCATCACCAGCTAAGAACTCTTACTGTCATTTTATTCCCTACATAAGGCTACTATTCTGCCTTCCGAGGTTCTACGCTACCTCCCTTTGCATTTTTATTTCCTGCATTGCATAAGGCTACCATTCTGCCTTCCGAGGTTCCACGGTACCTCCCTCTGCATTTTTATTTTCTGCATTGCATAAGGCTACTATTCTGCCTTCTGAGGTCCCATGCTACCTCCCCCTGCATTTATCTCCTGCACTGCATAAAGCTATTATTCTGCCTTCCGAGGTTCCACGCTACCTCCCTTTGCATTTTCATTTGCTGCATTGCATAAGGCTACTGTTCTGCCTTCCGAGGTTCCACACTACCTCCCTTTGCATGCTCATTTCCTGCATTGCATAAGGCTACCATTCCGCCTTCCGAGGTTCCATGTTACCTCTCATTTACTTTTCAAAGCAACCACTTTTCATGTCGTTACTTATTTTTGCTTCCTTTTAGGCTAAGCTCTACCCTTTCTAATTTCGCAAGACTAAGCTCTGTCTTGTTAGCATCATGCTACTGCATTTTTCATGGGCTGAAATATCGCCAACTTGTCCAAGGGCGTCATCATTCAGAGGCACCATCTTCATGGCCCGAGAACATCATTTCATGGCTCGAGGATCTCTTTATTCAACTTGCATATCATTATTCAAAGGAATCATGGTTCGGAGGCACCATCCTCATGGTCCGAGAACATCATTTCATAGCCTGCGAATCCCGCATCAAGCGATTCATGGCCCAGGACAACATGGTCTAAGGACGTCATCCTCAACCGTCTAAATACAACATTCATAGTCTAACAGGAACTTGCATCATGTTTAAATTACGCACAATAGACGCTTGTCATTTGTTTGCAGGTAATCTGGCTAGGAACAGCCAGCCAGGCGGGAAGCGGACCACTCCAGTTCTCTTAATGACCCCATAAACCTTCCTATTTTACCTTACCCTGCACCTTGCGTCCGTTCTTGTCAAGCGTCACCAGTATACTTCACCGGTGATTCCTGAACTACATACTGCCTGATTGATGTAAAATCGGGGATATGTAGGCCACTCAGAAACCAGGGTGCGGCCTAAATCTCTCATCCAATTTCCACTCGGTCAAAATTGGCTATCATATCTTTACCCGACAACTCTTTCATCCTTCCCGGGTAAAGAGGGGCAGCTGTTGATACCCAATTTTTCCTCAAATTATTTTCAAACTTGCATATACGCTTTCATAATCACTCTTTATAATAATTGGTATTTCTCCATATTTTTTCATATATTTATCAAAATTATTTTTCATGCTTATTTAATATTTCATATTCAATCATCATCCAGAAATTATGTTATAAATAATTTCAAAATGTTCCCCAGCTCGGTATATCATTTTTAATTTTTTTTTATCCATTGGAATTTTAGTTATTTCATAAATTAGCCAATTGGACATTATCTAGCTATAATTACAATAATTTTCCAATTATAGCCCAATTGTACACTTTATGTTATTTTAATTCGATAACTAGTCATTTTTACGTAATATTATTTAATTGCCTCAATTTCATTTATTTAAACTCAATTTCATTTTTTATATATAATTATTGGCTGTTTTATTAATTATTTATCTATTTTTTGTGGTATTTAATAACTGGCCACTTTTTATTTAAAATCTAGCCTAAGTCCAACCCCAACCCATCAGATTAATTAACCCAGCCCGGCCTTATAACTCTACCCGGCCCAACCCCTCCAGTTAATTTGAGCTGTTAATCAAAATAGATCAATGACCCAGAATTTAATTTCCTTAATTAATTCTAACCAACCACCTCCCCCCCCAGGTCTCTCATTCGTTCATGACCCACTCTCTCTCTATCTTCCTATCTCTCTCTGTGACCCTTTGGGTCTCTCTAGAAGTCTCTTCGACTTCTCCCTCTCCGATGAAACCTGTCTGTCGTCTCCGGTTGGTTTCTCACCGGAAACCTTGGTGCTTCATCACTTCATGGTCATTTACTTACCCATCGCCGGTCCAGTGAAACTCTGGGGTCCTCAAGAGAGCTCGGAGCGGTTCTCTTGCCTCCCATGTTCCATGCCATTTTTTCGGCCTCCCCGGTCGTCGGAGTAATGATTCACAACCATTCCGGCTTAGCCGATGCCATATTTGAGGTTCTTCCTCTTCTCTGGGTTCCACGAAACCCTACCCCTTTGTATTTTTCAATTTCTTTTAAAGATCTACTCTAGATCTACAGTGTTATGAAGCTTTTCTACATTTTTCTCTGAAAAACCCCATCTTTAAACGATTTCGAAAATTTAGAGTTTCTTAACACCCTTTTCAAAACGGTTTTTACTTCTAATTTTAGTGATGTCTACTGTATGTTGAATGATTCTCTTATGTCTCATTGCTCTCTGAGTTATTATGCTAAAAGCCCTAAGTCTTTTAGCCCGTTTTGATTATGTGTGCTTGTGTTCCTGTAAAAGTCATTCATATGATTCTCGTTACTAAAAAGGGTTTAATCCTCTACTGTTATGTGATTCCTTGCCTAGAGTTATCTGATTTTATGCTATTCTTGTTGACTATCAAGTCTGATTATTTGCCTGAATACTTCACTGATCCTATGCCAAAGCTGTGATATTCTTTTGAATCTATGCGTTTGTGTGTATCTCCTATAATTATGCTTTGATTTTTTGAATTGTTCCCTTATTGGTAAGATGTTTTCCTTAATCAGCATTGATTCTTTGTGACCTTCAGCCTCACCCGTGATTCCGTGACTGATTTTCAAAACGAAATTGAGTTTTACCTTATTTATGTGCAATTTATATTTTCCTTGTTTAAAAGCATTCTGTATTTGGCTTTTATTATATGTTATATGATTTTTCTGCCCTATTATAATAAGATCAGTTTACAAGTTAATTCTTTTCCTTATTTAATTGTGTTTGTACCATTTGAACTAGACTCCCTAATTAAAGGGGTCCTTGTCCTTAATTGATACTAATTGAACATTCTTTCCATACTTGTGTTAAACCTAGGACTCCTTACCTTATGTGCTTACTCGTTTTCTGCATTATAAATACTCTGTCCTCTATTGCATTACACAGACGAATACATTGATACACTGACATATTAAGAACACTGATATCACACACGAACACACTGATACATTGAGAGCACCAATATTGTTCTGAGTTTCTCTCTTTGCTTTCATACACATCCTTTCTTACATCTGCATATTACTATCCTGCTGCTCTCTCTTGCATCTGCATATTACTATCCTGCTGCTCCCTCTCGTTCTGCATACTACTGTTTGCTGCTTTTGCTCTCTGCACTTTGCTACTCTATACTCTTGACTGGTATGTTCCTGATTTAAGTTTACAGCATCCCAAGACAATATGTTTCAGTTTTGGTTAAGATTCTTGTTGTTTCTTTTGTGCTTTTACTTGTGGTTCTATTGCCTACCATGTAACTAGCATGTCCCTATTATTTCCTTTTCTCTTTAGTCTAGTATGTCTCCTGCTTCCCCTTATGTGATTCACTATGACTCCGTTTGAGTCCTATGTAACTAGCATGCCTGTTTTGCCTATGTGGTTGTGTTTCTCTTATCTCAGCATGACCATTGTTTCTTATATTTTTTCATCCTCTACTTAGCTTCTAATACTACAAACCTATGCCCCACCACATGATACCTAAGTGTTGTATGATTCTGACTCTATACCTAATATGTGACCCTGTTTGATATGTGATGCTTTGTGACAACTATGTGATAATTATTTGAAAACCTGTAACTCTATTCTACTGCTACCATGTGAATCACTTGTCCCCAACTCTCTACCCTTGTTTGTGTTTGTTTTCTTGAGCTTTGTATATCTGCTGAGTTGTGGTTGGCCTGCTTCTTTCCTTTTGTAAACTGGTTTTCATAAACTCTTACATTTTCCTCTGAAGTTATATTTCAAAACTGTTACTTCAAACTATTTTCAAACTCAACTCTTTTTAAACTACAAGCACAACTCACTACTCTTAGACTTTAGGTTCAGCCCCCCCCCCCCCCCTTGTGTGAGCACTGCCTTGGATCCCCTGGGATCCTTAGGAACTCTGACACACCTGTGTTACAAGAGGTCTTGGCATATGGCATGTTGGATCTGTTACTTGGGCCTACTGTTAAGCTCCCTATAGTGTAACTTCTTAATTTTCTTATTCATTTGTGTAATTTGTGCAACAATGGTCTGTAATAATTAAGTGTAAAAAACAACTCTGGGGCTGGATAGTGAAAATGGGTGGGATTATGCATGTTAGTATAATTCTGGGTAGAAAACATGCTTAGGATTTACTTTACCTCTGTGTGCAATAGAAATCATGCTTAGGACATATCCACCATGCATTAGAAATCATGTTCTTAGGTATATTTATGTCGGCATCTCATCACATGCATACTCACTTAGAAAATCATGCTAAAATACCCGTAAAAGGCTCTTATAATTGCTTCGCACTTAGATATCATGTCCGTAGTTAAATAACTAGATGAAATGGTTGTTAATAATAATATTACTTTTGCATATTCATGCCTCACATCTAGAAATCCTGCTTAGGTTCATAATAACAAGTACTTATCTGAACTTGCATTAGATATCATGTGACTTTAGGAATTTGTTTTCAGCATATATTCAGACTCCTGTGTTAACTGTACTACAAAGAACGCCTAGAAATCATGCGCTAGGTTCGATAATTTAGTGAAACCATACCCCTGTACCATCTGTGTAATAAGTAACCTCGTTTAAGAATAGATTTCAATGATTGAAAACATTTTTCTGAATTTAAACCCAAACTGGTTTCATACTCGACATCCTGCTTGCATTCTTAGATACCATGCCTATAGGATCTGCATTTTCTCATCATATGTCTATTAAAATCAAAGTCTAGGGATCTACATTTCACCTATGTCTTAAAATAGTAATCAACATATATTCAGACGCCTAGGCAAGCCTTAGGATCAATATTTGATAAAATCTGATTAATCGTCTTTTATACACTGGCTGTCACTACAAATGGTTTTAAAATAAATCATGCACTCTTTTCTGGAACCCACTAAAATCCTCTATTTGTTACTGTCTCTATACTTGGAATTCCTGTTTCGCTTACAAACTACTCGGATTTAAAGTCATTTACTCCTTTCCTTTTCTAAAACTCATCAACACCTGTTGTTTACTACTGTTGTTTTTCACATCTGAAATCCCCGCTCTAGGTTCTGAACCTAAGACTTTAATTATGTTTGAGACGTGCTATTTACATGTTTTATTTGTGGAGGGATATATGAGCCCTATAACTGTTTACGTGTACCCCATGTGTGCAAGTCCTAATTGTTTCTCTACTCGTCGCTTAGAGTTTATCCTTTAAACCTGAGGGTCAACCTAGTACTCCCCTTATAGGATTAGTAGTCCTAAACACCCTCCGGGACTTATATAACGGGACGGGTAAACAACACGCAATAAGCTCTGCGACCAACACGCGTGTTTTAAATACCTTAGCGGGGTGGGGAAGGGTTGAATATGGATATGATGACCGGTGCACTAATACCACGTGTAGCCCCTCTTCGAGGAGTGACATACCGGGTATTGCATTGACGTGATCCATATTACTTTAAAACCTAGGACATTTTCATTCAAATGATTTTACTTTGTTATTCTTTAAATTTCTTTTAGTAATTTCAGTATTTACTTGAAATCCCCTCTTATGTGAGCCTTGCTTGTCATTTGTTTACTGTCCAAATTCACAAAACTACTTGGCTGGGACCCACAGTTGTGGATCTCGAGAGGTGCCTAATACCTTCCCCTCAGGATAATTTCAAGCCCTTACCCAATCTCTGGTAATGCAAACTAGTTTAATAGTTAATTGTTCTAGGTGCCCTGACACACCATAAAATCGTTAGGTGGCGACTCTTCCGTAAACCTTTTCCTTTAAGGAGTTGTCCAGAATGTCATGAAATCCGATCACCGGGTACCTAACCCGTGCGAGGAAAAAGGGGGGCGCGACAGCAGCGTTTAGCCTCGGAAGGCAGAATGGTAGCCTTATGCAATGTAAATGCAAATGGAGAGAGCGTTTAGTCTCGGAAGGCAGAATGGTAGCCTTATGCAATGCAGATGCAGATGCAGATGGAGACAACGTTTAGTCTCGGAAGGCAGAATGGTAGCCTTATGCAATGTAAATGCAAATGGAGACAGCGTTTAGTCTCAGAAGGTAGAAAGGTATCCTTATGCAATGCAGATGCAGGTGGAGGTAGCGTTTAACCTCGGAAGGCAGAATGGTAGCCTTATGTAATGTAAATGCAAATGGAGACAGCGTTTAGTCTCGGAAGGCAGAATGGTAGCCTTATGCAATGTAAATGCAAATGGAGACAGCATTTAGTCTTGGAAGGCAGAATGGTAGCCTTATGCAATGTAGATGCAAATGGAGGTAGAGGCAGAATGGTAGCCTTATGCAATGTAAATGCAAATGGAGACAGCGTTTAGTCTCGGAAGGCAGAATGGTAGCCTTATGCAATGTAAATGCAAATGGAGACAGCGTTTAGTCTCGGAAGGCAGAAAGGTATCCTTATGCAATGCAGATGCAGATGGAGGTAGCGTTTAACCTCGGAAGGCAGAATGGTATCCTTATGCAATGTAAATGCAAATGGAGACAACGTTTAGTCTTGGAAGATAGAAAGGTAGCCTTATGCAATGCAGATGCAGAAAATAAAATACAGATAGGAGTTCTTAGCTGGTGACAAATTGCGGGGATATGATTGTTGTGAGTATTGCGAAAAGTGAAGTGCCATTTGTGATGATAATAAATGTCGGCGTGTGCTACGAGCTTGAGAAGTGTGTCTTTGAGCAATGTGTTCTTCGGGAGGATAATATGTTTTGGGGCCTTTGCGATCTTTGTGCCTGCATTCAAAGAAAGATCGTGAGTTCTGTAAAGGGAAGGTTAGTTCGTATCCCTGTTGGCTTTGCTTGTCGTGTTTTCTTGATTGTGATGATACTGTTTGTATCACCGGGGTAGCGTTTGCTAAACAAGCTGTTTCAATAAATATGCATGATTTGTAAAAGTATAATATAAGCATAAAATAGTTTTAGATGAACCGACGACCGTGACACGGTCCGAGACATTGCGACCTCTCCTGCTACAGAATTTTGAGGGTCCTCCTCGAAATTCTACCCCAGTTTGATGGGTGGATACTTCTGACTGTTGCTCGTGCGGCGATCGGCTGAACTTGCTTCAGAATGAGGGCCCTCCTCAATATTATGCCCCACTTTCCATTCGTGAGGAAAAATGAAATTTTTATTGAATAGTGACCGAACCCATAGGGCTGCCTACGTATCTCCTCTTAAACGGGAATCAGGTCAGGCGTAGTTCAATTTACATTGTTGACAAAAGCATAAGGAATTACACATAGTAGCACTTGACTGCATCTAAATTGATTGGTTTTGGCCAAACTTCTCCGTCCATTTCTGCAAGTATGAGTGATCCTCCTGTCAGCACTCTGTGAACCATGTACGGACCCTGTCAGTTGGGAGAGAACTTCCCTTTGGCTTCATCTTGATGTGGAAAGATTTTCTTTAGCACCAGTTGCCCTGGTGTGAATCGTCTTGGCTTGACTTTCTTGTTGAAGGATCTGGTCATTCTGTTCTGATATAGTTGACCATGACAAACTGCGTTCATTCTCTTTCCGTCTATGAGGGCTAGTTGCTCATAACGGCTCCTTACCCATTCCGCGTTGCTGAGCTCAGCTTCTTGTATAATTCTCAAAGATGGAATCTCAACTTCGGCAGGAATAACAGCCTCTGTACCGTAAACCAGCATGTAGGGGGTTGCCCCGATTGATGTGCGGACTGTGGTGAGATACCCAAATAAGGCAAATGATAACTTCTCATGCCATTGCTTGTGCTTTTTTATCATCTTCCTTAGTATATTCTTGATGTTTTTGTTAGCGGCTTCTACAGCTCCATTCATCTGAGGTTTGTAGGTTGTGGAGTTCTTGTGTTTGATCTTGAATGTTTTACACATGGCTTTCATCAAGTTACTGTTGAGATTAGAACCATTGCCGGTGATGATTGACTCTGGAACTCCGAACCGACAAACAACGCGGTCGCGGACGAAGTCGGCCACGACTTTCTTGGTAACTGCTTTGTAGGAGGCTACTTCGACCCATTTAGTAAAGTAATAAATGGCAACCAGAATAAACCTGAGTTTCCAATCACCAACAGCTCTTGGACGTTCATGTCAATGGCCATGTTGAGCCCTAAGATACAGGCCTCATATTCAGCCATGTTGTTGGTGCAAGGAAACCTGAGTTTGGCGGATACCGGATAAGCAGACCTGTTTCCGATATTAATACTGCTCTGATACCGACTCCTTTGAAGTTTGCTGCGCCATCAAAGAACATCCTCCAACCGTCGTAGGATTCTGCAATCTCTTCTCCTACGAATAATACTTCTTCATCAGGAAAATACGTTTTCAGGGGTTCGTATTCTCCGTCCACAGGATTCTCAGCAAGATGGTCTGCTAATGTCTGTCCCTTAACCGCTTTTTGGGTTACATAAATAATGTCGAACTCACTCAGCATGATTTGCCACTTGGCTAGCTTGTCAGTGGGCATGGGCTTCTGAAAGATGTACTTCAATGGATCCATCCTTGATATGAGATATGTTGTGTAGGCACAGAAGTAGTGCCTCAGCTTCTGAGCGACCCAAGTCAAAGCGCAACAAGTGCGTTCCATCAAAGAATACCGGGCTTCATACGGGGTGAACTTCTTGCTGAGATAGTAAATAGCTTGTTCTTTCCTTCCTGTTTCGTCATGTTGCCCCAGAACGCAACCGAAAGCTCCATCCAGTATGGCAAGGTAGAGTAGCAGGGGTCTACCTAGCTCAGGTGGTACCAAGACCAGCGTTGTGGATAGATACTCCTTGATTCTGTCAAAAGCTTTTTGATAATCCTCGATCCACTTAGTCGCAGCGTCCTTCCTTAGCATTTTGAAGATCGGCTCACAGATGACTGTAGATTGTGCTATGAATCGACTGATGTAATTGAGCCTCCCCAAGAAGCTCATAACATCTTTCTTGTTCTTTGGCGGTGGTATCTCTTGAATTTCTTTGACATTTGACGGATCCAATTCTATTCCCCGCCGGCTTACAATGAATCCCAGCAACTTCCCAGCAGGAACCCCGAATGCACACTTCGCGGGGTTCAACTTCAGATTATATTTTCTCAACCTGTTGAAAAACTTCCTCAAATCCTCCATGTGATCAGCAACTTTCTTTGATTTGACAATGACGTCGTCCATATACACCTCGATCTCTTTGTGAATCATGTCGTGGAATATGGTAGTCATAACCCTCATGTAGGTGGACCCTTCATTATTTAAACTGAACGGCATCATCTTGTAATAGTACACTCCCCAGGGTGTGATGAACGCCGTTTTCTCAGCATCTTCCTCATCCATCCAAATTTGATGATAACCAGCGAAGCAATCTACGAAGGACTGTAGCTCATGTTTGGCGCAATTTTCAATTAGAATGTGTATGTTTGGCAAGGGGAAGTTATCTTTCGGACTGGCCCGGTTGAGATCCTGGTAGTCGACACAGACTCTGACCTTCCTGTCTTTCTTTGGCACAGGTACGATGTTGGCTAACCATGTTGGGTACTCAACTACTCGGAGAACTTTGGCGTTGATCTGCTTGGTAACTTCTTCTTTGATTTTCAAACTCATGTCAGGTTTGAACTTTCTTAGCTTTTTCTTTCGGATTGGTCGGCAGTTTGTGGGCCACAATGGACGTACTTAAACCAGTCATGTCATCATACGACCAGGCGAATATGTCCTCATACTCCCTTAGAAACTCTGTGTACCCTTTCTTCTATAACGGTGACAAATGGATACTGATGCGTGTTTCCTTGACGCTATCTGAATCTCCCAGGTTGACAACCTTAGTCTCATCTAAGTTGGACTTAGGTCTATTTTCAAAGTCTTCGACCTCCTTAACAATTTCATCGGGTATATCGTCTTTGTCTGAATCGATGTCCGTTTGTTGCGTTGCCTCATTGCATGTCACAGTCATCGGTTCATCAAGTAAAGTAATAGTAATGCTGTATAGATAAAGTAATGAGAGAAAACGGTAAAATTAAATATCGGATTCATAAAGAAAATTGAAAATGCTTCGATAAATTGAATAACTTGTTTTGAACATTGAAGATTTTATTGCGGGAATTGAAAAATGCAGAAAAGGAAAATTGTTTAGTAAATAAAACAGTAAGTAATGCTTGTTTTTAGCCTTTCTACCCCGAGGCTCGGCGGGCTTTGGTAGTCCTGATGGACCAGTTCTTGAGATATGTTCCCTTGTTTACTGCCTGTATGGAAGGTCCTTCCCCCCTCCTCCTCGAGAACAACACAGCAATCCATATCATTGTCTTCCAAAAACAAATTCCTCATCGCTACAAGTGCTTCCTCTTCATCTGATCCATAAATGATGTTGGCCTGCTTGAAGGTCTACTCCATATGAGGTATCGTCTGTTCCAGGAGGTAGTGATGAACGTTCCATGGCGGCGACTCATTTTTTAATTCTTCCCATGTATACTCGTACCCCAGACCGAAAGTAGTACCATGTTTCTTGAGTTTTATGGGCTTCGTGATCCCTTAGAGGTTCTTACCGAGCCCTTTGACTGGCTCGTATCCTCCCCAACTGAGGATGCTCTCGATCTTGCTATCCTACCATTTGTCCTTGTCGGTGGCATTGACTCGTTCAATATGGTGATAAGTTCCTCCACCCAGTTTTCTCTTTCTATCAATCATAGGGATAGTCTGGCGACTGTAAATAGGGTTTCTACCGTCGCCGTGGATGATCACCACTTGGTGATTCCACTCGAATTTCACCGCCTGATGTAGTGTTGATGCAACGACCCCAGCAACATGGATCCAGGGTCGTCCTAACAGCAAGTTGTAAGATGCCGCTGATTTCCCCCATGGTAGATCTTTGAGACCCGTCGAAGGCTTTCACGTTGATTGCTCCATCTCTTATCTCATGTAGTCCTTTACCCAATTTCTTGAGTGTTATCAACGGACAAATGTTAAGACTGGAACCTCAATCGATCAAGATCTTTGTGATGAAATGATCTTCATACTACACGGTGATGTGCAATGCTTTGTTGTGTCCCAATCCCTCAGGTGGTAACTCATCTTCATGAAAAGTAATTTTGTGGCTTTCCAGTACCTGGCCCACCATGTTGGCCATTTCTCCACTAGTGATGTTGTTTGGCACATATGCTTCACTCAACACTTTTAATAAATCACTTCTGTGCATCTCAGAATTCTGCAGCAAAGAGAGAATAGATATCTGCGCTGGTGTCTTGTTCAGTTGGTCGATGACTGAATACTCCTTAGCCTATATTTTCCTCCAAAGATCATCTGAACCTATTTCAATGGGGGGGGGGGGCGGTTGTCAGCTTGCTTGCTTGACTCGGCCAGATGTTCAGGGGTATAGACTCTACCAGTTCTCGTCATACCCTGTGTTGCGATGGCTTCCTCAGACCTGTTTTTACCTTTCCTTCTCGCCTCGGCTATATAATCCCAAGGGATAGCATTTGAATAGAAAAGTGGTGTGGTTGACATTGCTACTGGAATGGGCATGGCCATTCTTACTTCAACTGGAGTGTATGTTAGGGGTGGCAGGACTGCAACCTCGAGTGGTGCTGGTGCGTTTGCTGGAGATACAAACTCAACTTCAATTGGCCCTAGCGTTTTCGCCTTTGCAGGCGGCGGCGCTTCAAACTCAAGTGGGATAGACATATTCACCTCGGAATTTTCAGATGGATGAATCTAGACTATGATCGGGTTGAGAGTGACTGCAGGTTTCTTTAGGTCATCGCCTTTTGTGATCAACCCGATTGACCCCTCGGGATCCCAATCATCATCTATCTTAATCATAGGGATACCTCCACCCTTATGGTCTGGTGAAGGGTTATTGCGGACATTCGGAGCGCGGTCCTTTGCCACAATAATCTTGTTATCAATGAGGGTCTGTATCTTATTTTTCAGAGAGCGGCACTCTTCGATGGTGTGTTCTTTCATGCCAAAATTGTACGCACATGATTTATTTGGGTTAACCCACTGAGAAGGGTTCTCAGGGGCAGTAGCAGGGATAGGTGTAACGTAACCAGCATCTTTGATGTTTTCAGACAAGTGTTCGATGGGCTCGGCTATGGTGGTATATTTCTTTGGAGGGCGGCGATCAAAGTTAGGGCGAGGCCTAGGGAAGTTTTGACGGGTAGGGGATGATTGATAGTGAGGTGGCTGGGAATTATAGGTGTTGTAGACGGGAGTGGGTTGTGAATATCTAGGTGGGGTAGGTCGATACGTGGGTGGTGGAGATTGGTATGTGGGCGGTGGAGCTTGGTAAGGAGGTGAGGGTGCTTGGTAGTTCGGGGTTGGCTGATATATGAAGGGATGTGTTGGGTAGACTTGGTATCTAGGCGGGGATTTGGCTTGTTGTGCGACTATTACAGCTCCCACATCTTTTCTCTTAGACACACCACCGGACTGTAAAGCCTTGTTAGTGGCTTGCAAAGCTTCAAAATTTGTAACCATACCGGTCTTGATACCTTCTTCAATCCGCTCTCCCAATTTGATAATGTCAGAGAACTTATGGCCTTCAACCATCAACAGTCGTTCATAATATTGCGGGTCTTGAGCTCGGACAAAGAACTTGTTCATCTGTTCTTCCTCTAAAGCAGGTCTGACTTTAGCAGCTTCCGACCTCTAACGAGTAGCATACTCGCGAAAGGTTTTTGTGGGTTTCTTCTTCATGTTTTGGATGTAGAACACATCTGGTGCGTTCTCTGTATTGAATCTGAACCTGTCCATGAAGTTTGTTTCCATGCTCACCCAGTTTGACCATTTCTTAGGGTCTTGGCTGATGTACCAAGACAGTGCGTCTCCTTTCAAACTCCTCATGAATAGCTTCATGCGGATTCTTTCGTCTTTTCCTACGCCAACCAACTTATCACAGTAGATCCTCAGATGGACCCTCGGATCACCAGTGCCGTCAAACATTTCGAACTTTGGAGGTTTGTACCCCTCGGGTAGTTCAACATCTGGTTGTATACAGAGGTCTTCATAGTTCAAACCTTCAATTACCTTGACTCCCTCAACACCCTGAACTCGACTAGTCAGCTTTCTAAGTTCCTCAGCCAGATTCTTGATAAGCAGGTCCTTCTCATAAGACTCGGATGTATGTGAGATAGGCGGAATGGAGTGGGTCACATTTTCCACGTAGATGGGATTGTTGTAGGCATGGAAATGGTCCTTCGTGGGGTTTTGAGGTTCGTGGATGGATGGTGGAGTGTTGTTGTGGCAAGTGTTGCATAGTGCAGGGGGAGTTTGGTTCTTTGGAGAGGTGGCGTTATGGTGAAGTGCAGGGTGATTTGTTTGTTTTGGGATATTCTTTGGAGGAGCGGGGTTGACATCTTGGACGTTAAGGGAAAATGACAGATTGGCCATTCCGGACCTGGTCGAGCTCCTCTTGAAATTTCAGCAATTTCTGTTCTAATGGTGACATATTCTCATGCAAGACTTGAATACCCCGGTCGTCAATGGCCTCTACCTGTTCAACTGTATTTTCCTTCTTGATACCGCTGGATTCTGCCATCTTACTTTTGCCCTTGTTTCTACCTTTGGGAGGACTGAGATGAGGAGTAGGTGGAGGCCCTTTGGATCTTATGCGGTAGGCGGATGATGCCAGAATGCACGAACTAACTTTTGGGAAGGGGATAATAACTAAAAGAGAAACAAAACAAAAGGTAACCGAGTTAGTGAGGATTATGAAAAAAATATTGCAGTAATTAAACACGTAATGCGAAAATGTAAAGTGTATCCTAAGTTGGGGACCTCTTTACGCCTGAGGTAGTCCTAGCAACAAATTGATTTGGAGAACTTAAAATGCTAAATGCCTCATTTTATTGATAGAAAATAGACAAATCTTTAAAACGACTCTATAAAATAAAAGGCACTAATCGCCATAGGCCTTATTACATCAATGAAGAAGACAAAAGAAGACATCCCTATCTACTTGGTCCCAGAAGAACCTTCCCCAGATTCGGCATTCCTGCCTCCCTCGATCAGCTTTCCCAACTCGCGAAGACCCAACAGTAGGTAGGTTCTATCTAGGTATCCCCCTTCAACTCCCTCAGCCTTTTGGCAAGTTCAATCCTCTTGATGAAATTTTTTTCCAGCTCAACTATACCTCGTTCCAAGCATGCCAGCCTCTTATTTGTGCTGACAGCCATATCCTTCCATTCCTCGATCAGCTTTTTGTTGGATTCGTGTATCTTGTGATGATCATCCTCGCATGCGTGAATCCTCTTGCATAGCTGGTTGAACTTAACTCGTGCTTCAGCCTTCTCATCTATAACCCGGTGACCTTGAGTGAACCCTGGCTCGACTTGGCCCTCCATATCTTCTTCTAACCAACCCAGATAGAAAGGAGTGCAACCAGCGTGATACCTGTCTGGCTCGATGGTGTCTTTCTCAAGCCTAATCTTGTAGTGCCATAGGTGCTGAGCTTGACACTTGTGAGGGCTGTCATCATTTTGAAAGTCTGTTCGAAGATGGCTCATTTTCTCGACCCTAGGTATGACCTGTTTCCTACCCGCTTGCCTCATAACTCGCATAGGGACGTAAGGGTATGTCCCCCTCAGACCAATCAGTATCAGAAATGAAGCGTCTCGGGACCGAATGATGAACTCGTTTGTCGGAAACCACTCAAACATCCATTGAACCTGATCCTCGGTTAAGTTACCAAATAACTCAACCCACCCTTCTGCATTCTCCGACTGAGCGAACATGTCGAGAATATAGTTCATTCGCTTTGGGTGATGGAAAGCGATATGGTCATCCCAAATCCTTCGATGGATGTCTTGTCGGTATTCGCCTTTTTGTAGATGTTCTATGAGCCAGAGTTGGAGTAATAAGTTGCAACCTTCGAAATGCCTTGCTCCTCGTTGACACGTTTCTCACTTTGCCTTCTATTCCAAGTTTTGTGTTTTGCATTCCAGACCCAACGCGTAGGAAAGTCCGAATATGTCAGATCTCGTGCATCTTCATATCTTTTGTTCGCCTCAAACCATTATGTGAATTTTGCTTTTTCTATGTCTGGTCTGCTAATCACACTTTCTGCTCGCTTTTCTTCTTCGAATATTATTGTATTTTGTCCCTCTAAATGAAAAGGCAGACGCTCAACTACCAGCTTTCTATAATGTATGTCAAATTTAAAGATCCTCCAGCAAGCTTCTGTAGCTGATATGTTTCTGCAGTCTAGATATTTTTTTATCTCATCATTTTCTGCACCAGTATTTGTGGATTCTATAGTTGCAGTTGCTCTATCAGACCCTTTATGGACATACTTGAACATGTACTTCACAGACCTTGAGTAATTGCATAATTCGACATTTATATGAGCATCATATTTGACAAGCAAATCCCTATTGTAAGGGACAACATATTTATTGTCTAAGTTGGCTCCATTTTTCTTGACTTGAGTACCTGTGTTCCTTCTCCTATAATTAGGAAATCCATCTGAATCAAAAGTTGTTCGATCATTGAATTTCTTCAGAAAAAGCTTTTGTCACGACTCGAATTACCCTCCGAACGGTCTCGTGATGGCACCTAATCTCTACGACTAGGTAAGCCTAAAACTTGCAGGGAAATAAAAGCAATATAATAATTGAAATAGAAAAGGAGAAGAAGACACTTAAATCAGCCACTCGGCATATACAATTTTACTTCCCAAAACCCAGAATGTCACGATAGTCACAAGCTCTGTACTAAATGTAGCTCTATACAAAGAAGTAACAGAAATACATAAGTCATCTATGCCTATGCTAGAGTAGAAGGGGACTCGTGGGATTCTGCGGACGCGGCAGAATTACCTCGCGGTCTCCTGGCAGCTGCTAGTGATACTCCTAACCACGATACTGGGTGTTGTACCTAGATCTGCGCATGGAAAACATACGTAGGAAAGGGCATGAGTACTCCACAACCAGTACCCAGTAAGTGCCAAGCCTAACCCTAGTCAAGTAGTGACGAGGTCAGGTTAAGGCTCTACTGGAGTTTTACAGTAAAATAGTTTAAAAGTTGAACAGAAAAATATAGCAAACTAAGGCAAAAGCAGTAGAAACGGTAAGCTGAAAGAAATAGTAAAAAGGGAGCACTCGGCACAGCACAACATATCTCACAGTAGCAAATATGCAATGTAGTAAAGGGGGAAAGCTCTCGGAATCTCGTCCGTAGTCCCAATTTAAATATGCGATGCAGTACAGGGGGAAAGCTCCTAGAATCTAGTATGTAGTCCCAATTTAAATATGCAATGCGAATGAATATCGGATGTAATTTATCTAACAGTTCAGGAAAAAATAGCAGGCAATAATATAGATAAAACTACCTAAACATGGTGCACATAGTGACAATTAAGGGAAAACTCAAGTAAACAAGTAGACATTCTTCTCCCTAAGCTAAATTACTCAGTTAGTGCAAGAAACAATGAAATAGGAATGAAAATGATTTATGTCATGGAGGAAAAATGGAGTTTCAGCAACAATGGCCCGTATACGTACTTGTCACCTCACGTATACAACGCCCAAGCAACAAAAACAGTATCAAAAAAACCTAAGGGGAAGTCCCCAACACAGAGTTAGGCAAGTGATAACTATGAATTTTACCTTAATTTACACTCTTTCTTGCTTAAGTTTTGGATGAAATTTTATGCAAAATAATCCCCAAAGGCTTACTTGTTGTGCTTGTTGCAGGGTTTAGTCAAAAAGGGTGACAAATAGTCAAAAACCTGCTAAAAAAGGAGTGACACATGCACAAGTACCAAGAACAAGCACAAGCAGAGTCCAACTAACCACCGCGGACCGCAATCCACCTTGTGCGGTCCGCACTAAAGAGATTCAGAGAGTGCATTTTTAAGGCAAAAAACCACCGCGGACCGCAATCCATTTTGCGCGGCCCGCGGTGAGGAGATTCAGAGAACATTGATGTTGAAGGCCAGATGACTAACGCAGACCGCAGTCCATTTTGCGCGGTCCGCACTGAAGCCACCGCGGCCGCGGTTCATTTTATGCGGACCGCAGTGGCCAAGTTCAGAGACTCAATTTTTGAAGCCAAAGACCTCAGCGCGGCCGCAGTCCATTTTGTGCGGTCTGCGGAGCCCCCTCAGGGGTATTTTTGTCCAGAAAATTTGCCCTAGTATAAATAGTTTTTCTTAATTTTAGGTCAGCTTTTTGTACTCTGATATTATGAGGAGCTCGTGAACGGTTTTTCTTCAGCTTTTTGAGTAATTTTAGAAGGGTTTCAACATTAAATCTTTCAATTTTAGTTTATAATTCAATTATATGGGTTTTGCTTCATCTATTTCTCTGATTTCTTCAGTTATTATGAGTAGCTAAACCCATCAGCTAGGGTTGTGGCTCAACCCTAGTGTGGGTGTTTGATTGGTCCTTTAAATTAAGGCTTACATGTTTATGGGTAATTGATATTTGGGCTGATTTATGGTTTTCATGTTAAATTAGTGATTGCAAATACTAATTGGTATTTATTTGACTTGGGTTCTTCTTGAGAAACATAATTTGAGTCTAGAAAGTCAGTCCAACAAGAAATTGGGATGTATTCACGAGATTGATAGTCACAATTAACGGGTTAAACCTAGAGATAGTAAAACCCTACTTGAGCCTATATTGCGTGCATGATTTTGACACCCAATTGGTCTCGAGAGAGGCAATTAGGGCAAAGACACTCAATCTGCCGAGAGGTGTAGAGTGGGTAATTCCGTGCATTGGCTATATCACAATCCCCTTTATGACATATTTGCCTTAGGTATTGGAATCTCGTTGAGTACTCACCCAGGAGAAAGTCATAGCCCTATTCCTCTTTATCTATTAAGAAAACACTCAAAAAAACATTAGTTAGTTAATTAGCTATTTGCAATTAGTCTAAACTGTAGTTCTAATATAAAACCAAAAGTATGAAAAGTGCAATTAAGAAAACAAAACAATATTAGATCACTTATGAACTCAATTCCCACAATCATAACTCCCTGTGGATTCGATCCCGGCCAGTTGGGGTAAAAGTTGCATTGACCCTCATCTTGCTACTATTTAGTAGTGTAGGTGAGCGTCGATCACTTTTTGGAGTCGTTTCCGGGGAGTTATACGGTGTTGATTATATACGTGAATAGTGGTGTTAAGTGTTTTTGTTTCCTTTTTCTGTTAACGTGTGTGTTGAATCTATTCAGGTGCTAATGGTGTATCCTTTGGGAAACGTTATTCCGGGGGAGGAGGTATATGACAACCAAGAAGATGAAATTAACCAAGTACCACCTCCCAGACGGGGCCGACAAGCCAATATTAATGAGGACATTCCATACACTCCCTCGCCACTAGCTCCCAGAGCTACCCCTCGGGTCTTTCCAAATGAGGGGTATGTTAGTGCTATTGTCCCGCCTAGAATCCGGGAGGAAAATTTTCAAATAACAAATGTGATGCTGACACTCTTGGAGCAGCGGGGTTATTTCATCGGAGCCGCCCACCAAAATGCTTACAAACATTTAAAGGGCTTCGTGGATACCTGATGGGGTACTAAGCAAACGAACGTCTCAGAAGATGCCTTGAGACTGCGGTTATTCCCCTTCTCTCTTCGAGGGAAGGCTCTTGATTGGCTCGAGCGACTTCCCAACCACTCCATATCCACACGGTATGAGCTCGCATACAAGTTTATTGCAAAAAAATTCTCCCCTAGTCACATGGTGGCGCTCAGAGATGAAATAATGGCTTTTAAGAAAGAACCCAACGAGCCTTTGCATGAGATTTGGGAGCGCTACCGGACCATGGTTAAGGAATGTCCAAACAATGACATGACTGAAGCCATGATTCAGCAAACCTTCTACCGAGGAATAAACTCTGTCAATCAATGTGTGGTTAATCAATTGGCCGGTGGACACTTCATGAAATTGACTTACCCTGAGGCATGTGAGGTCTTACATGAGATGGCTGACACATCGTCAGCATGGCAAAGTAGAGAAAACGTACCTCAGGGTGAGTCCGGTGTTAATAGTCTTCACAAAGAACTTCAAGAACATGGGCAAGCAATTGCCGAGCTCACTACCACTATGAACCAACTTGCCAAGGCACATCTTCAACAATTACAAGGGCCGAAGCAAGTAAATTCCATGGAGGGAGTGAATGTGTTGGTGAACCAAAGAAGACCTTGGGGAAATCCAAAGCAAAGCAACAATGAGCAAGGTGACCAAGGATCAAGTGGATATAGTCAAGAAGAGCCATATGATGATCAAGAAGAGGATGTCATATATGCTAACAATTATCAAAGTCAAGGGAACAATCAAAACAACAATCAAAACTGGAACAACCAAAGCAACAATCAAATTTGGGGTAATCAAAGACAACGCAATTGGAACAATAACAACAATGCACGAAACTGGGGGAACAACAATAACCAATAATGGGGGAACAATTGGAGTGGAGGCAATAACAACAACAATTGGAGTGGTAATGGTAACTGGGGGTCGGGCTTTCAAAGGCTCCCGATGTACCAACAACCAAGCAATCCACCCCCATACTAAGCTCAAGGACAAAGCTCATCAAGTAATGACATGGGAAGAATTGAACAAATGTTCAAGCAAATGATGGAGCTCAATGCGAACTCTGATGCTCAATTGGCTTCCCACAACACCTCCATTAGAAATCTTAAAGTACAAATGGGCCAAATTTCTCATGCCTTGACACACGCCCAAAGGGAGCACTACCGAGTGATACGGTGGTGAACCCCATGGGTGGGGACAACAATAATACTGGTCACGCCATGTCGGTGACCACAAGAAGTGGAAGAGGCGGTGAAGCGAGTTCTTCTAGACAAAAGAGAATTGTTGTTGATGATGATGAATTACCGAATGATGAGTTACCAATTGAGGTTGAGCAAGTGGTGGAAGAGCCAACTACTAGTGAGGTGAGAATTGACATTCATGATAAAGGGGAGGATTTGCAAAGGGACGTGAACCCGTCTAGGGAACACATGATTGATATGCCGGAACCGGTGGTCCCACAAGCCAAGGCACCATTGCCTAGGCCCCCTTCTCATATCCTCAAAGGTTGTCGAAGCAAAAGCAAAAGCAAGAGAATCAATTCAAGAAATTCATCGACATGATGAAGAGTCTTTCCATCAATGTCCCTTTGGTTGAAGCTTTGGAGCAAATGCCCGGGTATGCTAAGTTCATGAAGGACTTAGTCACAAAGAAACGGTCTATGGAGTGCGAAACCATAAAGATGACTCACCAAGTGAGTGCCATAGTGCATTCAATGGCACCCAAACTTGAAGACCCGGGAGCTTTTACCATTCCTTGTACAATCGGGAGTGCGGATTTTGCTAAGGCTTTGTGTGACCTTGGAGCTAGCATAAACTTGATGCCATATTCGGTCATTAAAACATTGGGGATTGGTCAACCTAGGGCTGCCTCCATGCGTCTTCAAATGGCAGATAGAACTATGAAGAGGCCCCTAGGAATCATTGATGATGTATTGGTGCGGATTGACAAGTTCATTTTGCCCGCGGATTTTGTCATATTGGATTGCAAAGTGGATTATGATGTCCCCATCATCTTGGGAAGGCCCTTCCTCGCAACGGGGAAGGCCTTAGTTGACGTGGAAGCCGGTGAGCTCACTTTTCGGGTAGGCAATGAAAAGGTTGTGTTCCACGTTTTCAAGTCAATGAAGCAGCCCAATAGCACAGAAGTATGTTCTTTCGTGGACCTTGTCACCGAGGTCATTATTGATGATGCAAGCTCTATGATAAATGTTGAAGATCTAGTGGAGGCAGCTTTATTGAACCATGATGACATTTTGGTGGATGGCTTAACTGAGAGCATCAATGTCTTACAAGGCATGGGTTCTTATTCCTATGGTCCCCGAAAGCTATCCTTGGACTTAGAAAATCGGAAAACTCCTCCGACCAAGCCTTCAATTGAAGAGCCACCTACATTGGCGTTGAAGCCACTTCCACCACACCTCAGGTATGAATATCTTGGTCCCTCTCGTACTTTACATGTTATACTTTCATCTTGCCTAACACAATTATAGGTAGACTCCACTCTAAAAGTGCTAAAGAGAAGGAAGAAGGCCATAGGATGGACACTTGCTGACATTCGGGGAATAAGCCCCGCATTTTGCATGCACAAAATCATTCTTGAGGATGGAGAAAAGCCTTTCGTAGAACACCAATGGAGGCTCAATGAAGCAATGCAAGAAGTGGTGAAGAAGGAAATAATCAAGTGGCTTGATGCAGGGGTTGTCTACCCAATCTCGGATAGTGCTTGGACTTCTCCGGTCCAGTGTGTTCCAAAAAAAAGGTGGCATGACAGTGGTCCAAAATGAAAAAAATGAACTCATTTCAACAAGAACGGTCACAGGTTGGCGGGTGTGTATGGATTACCGAAAGCTAAACAAAGTGACTCGCAAGGATCATTTCCCCTTGCCTTTCTTGGATCAAATGCTTGATAGGCTTGCGGGTCGGGCTTTCTATTGCTTCTTGGACGGGTATTCATGCTATAACCAAATCTTGATTGCCCTGGAGGACCAAGAAAAGACTACCTTCACGTGCCCGTATGGTACATTTGCCTTCTCTAGGATGCCTTTTGGACTTTGCAATGCACCCGCCACATTTCAGCGGTGCATGATGGCAATCTTTACTGATACGGTTGAATACTTCCTCGAGGTGTTTATGGATGACTTCAGTGTAGTTGGGGACTCCTTTGATGAATGTTTGAGAAATCTTGACAAAGTCCTCGCTCGCTGTGAAGAGACCAACCTAGTACTAAACTGGGAAAAATGCCATTTTATGGTGGAAGAAGGGATAGTGTTGGGACACAAAATCTCGAGAAATGGAATTGAAGTAGACAAGGCGAAGATTTAAGTGATTTCTAAATTGCCACCTCCAACTTCGGTAAAGGGAGTCCGGAGCTTTCTTAGGCATGTCGGGTTCTACCAGCGTTTCATTAAGGACTTCTCAAAGCTGATCAATCCTCTTTGCAAATTGCAAGAGAAAGATGCCAAGTTCAACTTTGATGACAATTATACGAAATCATTTAAGCTATTTAAGCAAAAGCTCATTTCCACGGCAATTATCACCGTACCCGATTGGAGCTCTCATTTTGAGCTAATGTGTGACTCTAGTGATGTGGTTGTGGGAGCGATTTTAGGCCAAAGGGTGAACATGATCTTTCACCCCATCTATTATGCTAGCAAAAAAATGAATTCGGCCCAAATGAACTACACTGTCACCGAGAAGGAGTTATTGGAAATAGTCTTTGCGATGAAGAAATTTTGTCCTTTTCTTATGGGTGCCAAGGTCATAGTTCACACCGACCATGCAACACTCCGGTATCTCATGACAAAAAAGGACTCCAAAGCGAGACTCATGCGGTGGGTGTTGTTACTTCAAGAGTTCGACTTGGAGATAATTGATAGAAAGGAAAGTGAAAACCAAGTGGCCGACCATCTCCCCCGATTGGAGGAACAAGGTCGACCTTGTGATGGATAGCTTCCCGAATGAACAACTTCTTTCTGTGTCAATGCAATAAATGCCATGGTTCGGGGACATTGCCAACTATATTGTCACCGGTGTTGTTCCTCTTGAGCTCTCTTCCAACCAAAGGAAGAAACTTAGGAGGGATAGCATGGATTTTTATTGGGATGAACCATACTTATTCAAGATTTGCAATGATGGTATCATCTGGCGATATGTGCCCGAAGAGGAGCAAAGGTCGATTCTGGAGTCATTCCACTCCTCACCTTATGGTAGTCATCATGGAGGGGCAAGGACTGCTTCAAAGGTGTTAGGTTGCGGTTTCTTTTGGCCTACATTGTACAAATATGCTAGTGACTTAGTCAAGAGATGTGACGAATGTCAAAGAGCAGGGGGAATTTTGAAGAAAGATGAGATGCCTCTCAATACCATTCTCGAAGTGGATATTTTTTATGTATGGGGTATTGATTTTATGGGCCCATTTGTTAGCTCTTGTGGAAACACATACATTCTCGTGGCAGTTGACTATGTTTCTAAATGGGTTGAAGCCGTGGCTCTACCCAACAATGAGGCCCGGAGTGTTATTGCATTTCTCAAGAAGAGCATTTTTACAAGGTTTGGCACGCCTCGTGCAATCATTAGTTATGGGGGGTCGCATTTCTGTAATAGAGCTTTTGACACTTTTATTGCAAAGTATGGTGTCAATCACAAAGTTTCCACTCCTTATCATTCCCAAGCGAGTGGCCAAGTTGAAGTCTCAAACAGGGAAATCAAGAATATATTGTCAAAGACGGTCAATGCAAATAGGACCGATTGGTCAAAGAAGTTGGATGACGCTCTATGGGCTTATAGGACTACTTACAAGACCCCGATCGGTATGTCTCCGTACCGGTTGGTGTTTGGGAAAGCTTGCCATCTACCGGTTGAGTTAGAGCACAAGGCCATGTGGGCCTTGAGAAAGTTGAATCTTGAATGGGACGTGGCAGCCAATCTTCGTGTGGAGCAGCTTAATGAACTTGGTGAATTCAGATTCCATGCCTACTCCAGTTCGTCCTTGTACAAGGAAAAAATGAAGTACCTTCATGATAAATATGCTCGTGGCAAGGAGTTCAAAGTAGGTGACTTTGTTCTCTTGTTCAACTCTCGGTTATGTCTATTTCCGGGAAAGCTTAAGTTGAAATGGAATGGACCTTTTGAAGTTGTGTTTGTGACTCTGTTTGGTACACTTGATCTAAAGAATCAGAGTTAATGGGCACAGGGTCAAACACTACGTGGGCATGATTGATGACAGCCATGTGGTGGCACTTCTCCATCTTAAGTGAATTAAGGGTAACATGCGTCGTGCCGCGACGTTAAATCAGGCGCTTCTTGGGAGGCAACCCATGTATTTTTCTTTTTGTTTTTCTTTGATTTACTTTGTAGTGTAGGATCTTTTTTCGGACTAACTAGTTTTGGGATATTATAGGATTATTTTGATGCAGTGCACAAGATTAAGTTGAAGAAAAATAGCTCTATGAAGTTTGCAATGGGGACCGCGGTGCATTTTGTGCGGTCGACAAAGCTGTCTCACCAAAAATTCACTCTCTGAAGTTGCCACCGCGGCCGCACTGCCATTTTGTGCGGTCCGCGGTGGACCACTGCGACCGCGGTCGAGTTTGTGCGGTTCGTGTTAAGAATATGCCCAGTCCCAGCAAAAGCTGAGCACCGCGGACCGCGGTCATTTTGTGTGGTCCGCGGTGGGGGTAAGTAACGTGGGTCCCATGCCAAATTTCTATAAATAGGGCCTAAGGGCCTCATTTTACACTTTTCGCTCCTTGCTATCTCAACAGTAAAAATTTCATTGTGCATCACCCTTGCTAATTTCAAGTGATTCATCTCATATTCATCCTACATCTATTAAGTTTAATTTTGTCCCCCTAACTTCTTAATTTTGTATTTTCTTGTTTAATTAGTAGTTTTTCTTTTTATTTCTCCCCTTTTTCTTCTTTAGTCCATTAATCATGTGTAGGGGTTGTTTCACAATGCTTAATTTAGACCCATTTTAATTAATTACACTGATTAAAAACCTAGGTTATCAATAACATGTGCATTTAAACTTGAATTAAAAGTAAACATTGAAACCCTAGGATGGGACTCTGTGCGGTCCGCGGTGCGTTTATGCGGACCGCGGTGATTAAATATCACACAAGTCCCAGATGAGGACCGCGGACCGCAGTGCATTTTTGTGCGGCCCACGGTGCCTTAACGCGGAGCACAATTCCTTTTGTGCGGTCCGCGATGATCATCTTCAGAGAGTGGGTATTCTGAACCCCACCTCAGTGTGGACCACGGTTCTTTTTGTGCGATCCGTGGTGCCTTAATGCGGACCGCAGTTCTTTTTGTGCGGTCCGCGGTGACCTTTTTCAGAGTGTGGGTAGTCTGAACCCCACCTTTTCGGACGGCGGTTCTTTTTGTGCGGTCTGTGGTGCTTTAATACGGACCGCAGTGCATTTTGTGCGGTACGCGGTCTGCAACTTCTGCAACTCCAACTCCAAATACCTACTACCTTTGTGTTCACTGATCTACCCACTGCTTGGCCACTAACAAACTTTACATGAATTCAACTTGCAGATTATGGTTCAATCAAGAGGTGGTGGTCAAAAACCAAGCGGAAAGGGAGAATCCTCCCGGGGGAGAGGCAAAGGGATGATCAAATTATCCCCCCAAGTCCGGCAAGCCATAATAAACACTAGAAAAACAATTAGAGCCTTGGATAGAGATGCTTCCCAATCGGGAAGTGAGTATGCACCCTCTTGAGAAGCATCTGATTCTGAGTCGGTACTAGAGTTTGTCCCAGACTTTCCGGAGAGGTTCAGATTGACAAATGAACCTTCTGACTCCCCTCCTTCCCAAGCATCAACACACTCTGAGTCGTCTAAGGTCTCAGCTGCAGGGAGTGATCATGAATACTCCACCTCACCCACAGCTTCACTATTGGGTGAGCACTCCGAAGAAGAAGAAGCATGGGATGAACCCCAAACAGGGGGTGAACCCCAAGTAGGGGGAGTTGAAAGTACAAGAAACCCTGAAGCATGGAAAGATCGCTTTGTGAGTGAACTGGCCTTTCATAAATTCCGGGAATGGTGGCCTGAGAAGAAATTGATCCTGGAGCGTAAGTTCATTAAAAGAGATCTTCTGCCATACAACCCCAATGTGCTAAAACAGTTTACAGAGAGAAAAGTTTGGGACTACTTCAATTGCCGGGTGGTGGAGGCAAATGATCACTTAGTCAAGGAGTTTTACACTAATGTTTCCTATGTTAAACAGGACTCCAAAGCAACTAAGGTGCGGAATCTGACAGTGATGTTTGATGGGAATGCAATAAATGGGTACCTTGACTTCGATGATGAGGATGAGTCGAAGTACTATGAGAAGTTGAACTTGGGGGATGATGCTCGTCCATGGCTAGCTGAACACCTGGCAATCCCAGATACCACCCCAGACTGGTTGCAAGCAGGGAAGGTGATTCTAAGGAGAACATTAAATTTTCAAGTTAAATGTTGGGAGACATTCGTGTGTAGCAGGCTAGACCCCACCTTTCACGAAAACTCTCTTCCTCTCAGTCGTGTGGTGTTGGTGGTCTCAATCATAGTAGGGTACCCGATTAACGTCAGGAATATGATTTCACGGGTAATCAGTCAGGCGGTGAATGAAGGCGACAGATCATACCCTTTCCCCAACTTCTTGACTATGTACTTTGAGGACCAAAAGGTAGAGGGGAGGAAGTTTGCTATAAAGGTGAAGCCAAAGACTCCGTTTTCCTGGTACAACCTTCAGGGTGATGCCAACCCCAAAAGCAAGAATTTCAAAGGAAAATCCATTGTTTCCAATGTCCAGTCTGAAGAGCCAGTGGTGGTAGTGGCATCTACTCACCTTGCCTCAGCCACCTCAGACAATGTTGTCCCCTCCACTTCAGCAGCCCCAGGCATTCCTTCATCACGGGCATACCCTTTGACTGCCCACCGTCTGAGCTAGACCCTATCCAGTATCAACAATTGGATGCAGACAGCTACTTCTAAGTTGTCTGTCCTTTCCACGACGGTGGCAGCCCAAGCTGCACCTCTTCCGCCACAAGTCCCACAGTCCGTGGAGGACACTCTCAATGAGCTTTTGGCCAACCAGAAGAAGATCCTTGAGAACCAAAATTTGATTCTGGACGTTGTTGGCAATCATGGAAAGGCACTGAAAAAGCTTGCCAAGGAGACTAAGAAGCTGAGGAAGACACGTGCCTCCAGGGAGTCAGTGAAGCAGTGAAGGAAGGAGGTAGATAAGCTGAAGGAAGATCACTTGCCATTAGACCTGCTGTTGCATGATCCTGCTGCCCAGCCTGAGTTAGAGCCGGAGATAAAGAGGTGCACCCCTCCTAGCTCTGGGGCAATCTATGATCATATGACGAGGGTCACCACACCCAAAACAACCCCTATGAGAAAGTGGTTGCTACTGCTGACTCTGAACTGGTCTGCTGGGCTGGCCGGTAATAGCACCTCGAGCTGAAGGCACCTGAGATACTGGTGGTGCATAATAAGGCTCCTGAGGTCTAGAAGAAGCTGGAATACTGCTGGCTGTTGGAAGAGCTGAATGAATGGGGTGACTCACAAAACTCCTACCAAAGCGTGCTGCAAGTGCACGAACTCCTGAAAAGTGACCCGTCTCTCGAGACCTCTTGGCCTCTCTCTCCTCCCTGTCCCGGGCTAACATACTCTCAATCCTCCGGACAATGCTCACAGCCTGCTGGTAAGTGATATCTGTCTCCAGCTCCCTGGCCATGCTGGTCCGAATACTGGGGTGGAGCCCCTCAATGAAACGACGATTTCTCTCTCTGACGACGGAAACCAAAGCTGGGGCATGGAGAGCCAAATCACTGTATCGAACTGCGTACTCTGACACAGTCATAGTACCCAGGCGTAACTGCTCAAAATCTGCACGCCAAGCATGCCTGAGGCTCTGAGGGACAAACTCGAGTAGAAACACCTCCAAAAATGGAGCCCAAGTAAGTGAGGCTGCCTCGTCCGGACTACTAAGCTCAAAAGCACGCCACCACTGATAGGCTGCTCCCCTCAGCTGGAAAGCACTGAAAGAAACCCCGCTAGTCTCCACAATAACCATAGTGCGGAGAATGCGATGACACTCCTCAAGAAAACCCAGAGCGTCATATGAAGCTAATCCGCTGAACTCAGGTGGGTGGTACTTCTTGTACCTCTCAAGACGGAGCTGCTCGGACTCAGATACAGCTGCTCTAGCCTCATGTTGAACTGGAGCTGCTGGAGGCATAGGGATATACTCTGGAACCTGCCCCATGTGAACCCTCTGCTCAGGAGTACGGGCTGCGGGAGTTTGTGTCCCTCCCCCGTCCTGGGATATAGCTGAGGCTATCGGAAGTAGTCCCACCTGAGACAGAGTACTGAAAGCACTCATGAAATGGGCCAAAGTCTCTTGGAGGGCTGGAGTAATAGTAGGAACCTCTGGCGCCCCTCCAACCGTGGCTGCTGGGGGATCCTCTGCCTCCGCTCTAGCCGGTGCTCGGGCTGCACCACGTGCTTGTCCTCTACCCCGGCCCCTGCCTCTGGTGGCTCTGGATGGGGGCTCGGGTTCCTGGTCATCAGTACGTCCGGTACGAGTACGAACCATCTGTAAGCAAGAATAGAATAGAGTTTAAGAGTTTTGATAACAGTAACTAGCACGATAAGGGATTCCAAGAAGTATGATTTTTCTTAACAGTTACATAGCCTCCCGAAGATAGATACAGACGTTTCTGCACCGATCCGCGAGACTCTAATAAATCGGCTTGTGATTGTGACTCCTATGAACCTAGACGCTCTGATACCAACTTGTCACGACCCATTTTACCCTCCGAACGGTCTCGCGACGGCACCTAGTCTCTACAACTAGGTAAGCCTAACGATTTCAGAGATAAGACGAAACAGAAATAGAAATAGTAAAGAAACAATAATACTAAGAGCTAGTCGCTCGGTTGCTGTAACTTTTACTTTTCCCAAAACCCGGAATATCACAATCACAAGCTTTACACAAGTAATATCTATACAACGGAAATAAGATATGTATATCTGGCTATCTACTAAGTCTGTGATAGAGTAGACGGGGACACGTGGGATTCTGCGGACGCGGCAGAATTACCTCGCGGTCTCCAAGAATGCTGCCTGGGTATTCCTAGCTGAAGCGCTGTGTACCGGTACCTAGATCTGCACATGGGGAAAACATGCGTAGGAAAGGGCGTGAGTACTCCACATTCGGTACTCAGTAAGTGTCAAGCCTAACCCCAGTCAAGTAGTGACAAGGTCAGGTTGTGGCTCTACTGAGTTTGCAAAAATAAACAGATGTAATTAACAGTTAAGTAAGGCAGTAATAATTAACGGAAAGTAAAGTTAACCGGAAGGAACGAATGTAATAAATCTCAGTTCCGCACAGCATATGAATCAGTAGATAGTCGTGTAATGCAATGCAGGGGAAAGCCTCAGGTCTCAGGCCGCAGTCCCAATGTAAATATGCAATGCAATGCAAGGGAAAGTCTCTAGTCATAGCCCGCAGTCCCAATGTGAATATGCAATACAATGCAAGGGAAAGTCTCAGGTCATAGCCCACAGTCCCAATGTAAATATGCAATGCAATGCAAGGGAAAGTCTCAGGTCATAGCCCACAGTCCCAATGTAAATATGTAATGCGAGACATATTTCGGATATAGCGTAATTCAAAAGTTTAGGAAAACCAGTTGGAAAATGTAGAGTAAAGTACTTAAACCAGTTTCAAATAATAGTAACGAGTGGAAAACCGGGTAAAATTTTTTGACTTGATAAAATCTTAAGTCACTACTTAGTAAACCAATAACAGGAATAATAGGAATTGAAGATGAAGTATGTCATAGAAGGAAACAATGGAATTAGTGAAAATATCCCGTGCACGTACTCGTCACCTCACGTACACGGGGTTTTTATATCAAAAATCAGTTATAAATGCCTAAGGGAAATTCCCCAACACAGAATTAGGCAAGCCACTTACCTCGACTGTGCTAATCAACCAATAATCACGCTCTTGCCACGAGTATCCAACTCCGGGTGGCCCAAATCTATTCAATTCGATTGCATAAGGTAAATATCGTTTCAAGAAATCACAATAACTAATTAATTCGAAGCTAATACGCGAAATTAAGAATTTTGACCAAACCGCCCCTCGGGCCCGCATCTCGGAATCGGATAAAGTTATATTTCTCGGACACCCATTCACTCACGAACTCACTCGAACAAGAATTATCGAAATCCGATGTCAAAAACTCCCCAAATTCTCAGATTTTTGGTTGGGGGAGTTTCATCAAGTTTCCATGGGTTTTCACCCATTTTTGTTAATTAAACTAAGGAAAACGATGGGGATTAATGGTCTAACAATTAATTTGGATAAGAAAACGTTACCTATGATCCTTCTCTTCAAATCCCACTGAAAATCGCCAATTCCTGAGCTCTCAAACGATTTTAGACTTATGAATTTCAAACCCTCGAATTTTGGAATAAACAACACAGGGATCTCGCACCTGCAGTCCCTTTAACCGCACCTACTATGCCGCACCTACGGATTTTTCATCGCAGGTGCGGAAATCACTAAAGGCACCTGGGGCTGCACCTGTGGTCGTTTGGTCGCACCTGCGGTACCGCACCTGCGGAACACAGGTCGCACCTGCGACCACTGGCCACCCCACTCAACAACCGCACCTGCGACCAGACCGGCCGCACCTGCGGAAAAACCATCGCAGGTGCGAGACACTAGAAACAGGTCTGGTTCAGCAACACATAAGGCTCCAATTTCACCCGTTGGGCATCCGAAACAACCCCGAGGCCCCCGTGACCTCAACCAAACCTACCATCTGACCCAATTACCTTATGCAAGCTTGGTCGGGCCTTGAAAACACATCCCATAACATCAAAATCATCAATTGTTCATAGATTCAAGCCTAAGAACTTAGGAATTTTCAAGAATTCACATTCGATGCCGAAACACGTCAAAACTCGTCCGAATGACCACAAAATTTGCAAACAAGTCCTAAATAACATTCCGGACATGCTGTCGCTTTCGGATTTCCATTCCGAATCCGATATCAAAATTTCACCTATCGACCGAAATTGCTGAAATTCTAACTTTCGCCAATTCAAGCCTAAATCTACATCCGACCTCGAAAACACATTTCGAACATGCTCCTAACCCCGAAATCACTCAATGGAGCTAATGGAGTTGACGGAATTCCATTCCGAATCCGTTTTCATACAATCTAGCTACGGTCCGATTTCTAAAGCTGGAATTCACATTAAAGGACTATGTGTCCTAAATCACTCCAAATTTCACCACTCAACGCTCCAACAAGTTCCATTAACATAATTAGATATGGGAGAAGCAGTTATTAGGGAATCGGGGCGCTAACTCTCAAAATGACTGACCGGGTCGTTACAATAATGTTGAAAACGAGTAAGCACATAAGGTAAGGAGTCCTAGCTTTAACAAAAGTATGGAAAGAATGTTCAATTAGTATCAATTAAGGGAAAGGACTCCTTTAATAAGGGAGTCAAGTTCAAACAGTACCAATACAATTATATAAGGAAAAGAATCAACTTGTAAACTTATTTTATTATAATAGGGCAGCAAAATCATATAGCATATAATAACAGCCAAATACATAGTGCTTCTAAACAAGGAAAATATGGATTGCACATAAATAAGGTAAAACTCAGTTTAGTTTGGAAAATTAGTCACATAATCACAGGTGAGGCTGAAGGTCACAAAGAATCAATGCTGATTAAGGAAAACATCTTACCAATAAGGAAACAATTCAAAAAATCGATGCATAATTATAGGAGATACACACAAACGCATAGATTCAAAAGAATGTCACGGCTTTGGCATAGAATCAGTGAAGTATTCAGGCAACTAATCAGACTTGATAATCAACAAGAATAACATAAAATCAGAGAACTCTAAGCAAGGAGTCACAAAACAGTAGAGGATTAAACCCCTCTTAGTAACGAGAATCATATGAATGGCTTTTACACATAATCAAAACGGGCTAAAAGACTTAGGGCTTTAGCATAATAACTCAGAGAGCAATGAGACATAAGCGAATCGTTCAACATATAGTAGAAATCACTAAAATTAGAAGTAAAAACCGTTTTGAAAAAGGGGTTAAGAAACCCTAAATTTCGAAATCATTTAAAGATGGAATCTTTCAGAGAAAAATATAGAAAAGTTTCATAACACTGTAGATCTAGGGTAGATCTTAAAAGAAAATTGAAATACAAAGTGTTAGGGTTTCGTGGAACCCAGAGAAGAGGAAAAACCTCAAAGATGGCACCGGCTTAGGCCAGAGTGGTTGTGGATCTTACTCAGACGGCCGGGGAGGCCGGAAAAGTGGCAAAGGACCATGGGAAGGCAAAAGAACCGCTCCGAGCTCGCCTGAGGACCCCAAGGCATCACTGGACCAGTGAGAAGTAGGTGGATAACCAGAAGACGGTGAAGAGTCATGGTTTCCGGTGAGAATCAGCCGAAGAAAGATGGATAGACCCTATCAGAAGGGGAGAAGCCATGGGAAGCTTCTAGAGAGAATCAGGAGATACAGAGAGAGATAGAGAGAGAAATGGTCTCGAAAGAATGAGACGGGAAGGGGGGGGGGTAGGTTAGGAGTTAATTTAGAAAAATTAATTCTGGGCCATTGATATATCTTGATCAATGACTCAGATAAATTGAGGGGTTGGGCCGGGTTATTATAGGTTTTGGGTTGGGTTAAAATTGTGGGTTTGGGTCAGGTGGGGTTGATTTCAAATTTGGCTAAAATTTAAATAAAATGGGCTAGATGTTAAATACCCAATTGAATAAGATAATTAATTAACTAAAATAGTTAATAATTGTATAAAATGAAATTAAAACCTGATAAATGAAATTAAGATAATTAACTACTATAAAAATATGATGCACGGACCTTGCGGAGAATTAAATCCACAATGCCCATGTATGAGCCAAGGAAAGTGCACGAAGCTGTAACGACCCGGTCGCTCGTTTTGAGAGTTAGCGCCCCGATCCAATAATAACTATTTTCTCCATGTCTATTTCTGCTTTTGGGACTTGTCGGAACGTTGAGTGGTAACATTTGGAGAGTTTTGGGACACATAGTCCTTATATGTGAATTTAGGCTTTAGAAATTGGGCCGTAGTTGGAACTGTATGAAGACGGATCCGGAATGGAATTCGACAACTCCGTTAGATCCGTTGGGTAATTTCGGGGTTAGGAGCGTGTTCAGAAGCTGTTTTCGAGGCCTGCAATAGATTTAGGCTTGAATTGGCAAAAGTTAGAATTTCGGCGATTTCGGTCGATAGGTGAAATTGTGATATCGGGCTTGGAATGGAATTCCGGAAGTGAAAACAGGTCTGTAGTGTCATTTATGACATGTGTGTAAAATTTGAGGTCATTCGGATGACTTTTGACGTATTTCGGCATCGGATGTGAATTTTGGAAAATTCATAAGTTCTTAGGCTTGAAACCATGCATAATTGATGATTTTGATGTTATGAGATGTGTTTTGAAGGCTCGACCATGTTTAAATGAAGTATTAGGACCGGTTGGTAAGTTTGGTTGAGGTCCCGGGGGTCTCGGGGATGTTTCGGATGCTCAACGGGCGATTTTGGAACTTGAAACACAGCTAAACCATTGCTGATTTTGGTGTTTCACACCTGCAGACGGGGAACCGCAGGTGTGGAGTTTGGGCTCATAGATGCGGAATGGGCAGGGGCTTCCAGTGGTCGTAGGTGCAAAATTCTGGGTTCCGCAGGTGCGGGACCGCAGATGCAGCCAATATACCGCATGTGCGGCCCCAACCCTGTTAAGAAGTTTTCGCACCTACGATGGATTTTCCGCAGGTGTGGCACCGCAGGTGCGGTCCAAGAGTCGCAGGTGCGGAATCCCTGGGATGTTTATACAAAAATCTGAGGGTTTTAAATTCATATCTCCTAAAACGATTTAAAGCTCGGGTTTTGGCGATTTTCAGTGGGTTTTGAAGAGGAGCTTCATAGGTAACGATTTCTAACCTTAATTCACTTATATATCATTAATCTCTCACAATTTCCTCAATCTAATCAATGAATTTGGGTGAAAAATCATGAAAATGGGATGAAGGTTACCCAAGTAGGAATCTGAGGATTTAGGGAGATTTTGACGTCGGATTTCGATGATTCTTGTTCGAGTGAGTTCGTGAGTGAATGGGTGTTCGGAATTTGTAATTCTTTTAACCCGTTTCCGAGACGTGGGCCCAGGGGACTTTTTGGGCAATTTTTTGAATTTCGCGTATTAGTTTCGAACTTATTAGCTATCTTGGTTCCTTGAGTTGATATTTACTTTATGCAATCGAATTGAATAGATTTGGGCCACCCAGAGTCAGATACTCGTGGCAAGAGCGTGGTATTGAGTTGATTAGCACAGTCGAGGTAAGTGGCTTGCTGATAGGCGCTCACCTACACTACTAAATAGTAGCAAGATGAGGGTCAATGCAACTTTTACCCTAACGGGTCAGGATCGAATCCACGGGGAGTTATGATTGTGGGAGTTGAGTTCCTAAGTGATCTAATAGTGTTTTGTTCTCTTAATTGCACTTTTCATACTTTTGGTTTTATATTAGAACTACGGTTTAGACTAATTGCAAATAGCTAATTAACTAACTAATATCTTTTTGAGTGTTTTCTTAATAGATAAAGAGGACTAGGGCTATGACTTTCTCCTAGGTGAGTACTCAACGGGATTCCAATACCTAAGGCAAATATGTCATAAAGGGGATTGTGATATATCCAATGCACGGAATTACCCACTCTACACCTCTCGGTAGATTGAGTGGCTTTGCCCTAATTGCCTCGCTCGAGACCAATTGGGTGTCAAAATTATGCAAGCAATATAGGCTCAAGTAGGGTTTTACTATCTCTAGGTTTAACCCGTTAATTGGGACTATCAATCTCGTGAATACATCCCAATTTCTTGTTGGACTGACTTTCTAGACTCAAATTCTCTTTCTCAAGAAGAACCCAAGTCAAATAAATACCAATTAGTGTTTGCAACCACTTATTTAACATGAAAACCATAAATCAGCCAAAATATCAATTACCCATAAACATCTAAGCCTTAATTTAAAGGACCCATCAAACACCCACACTAGGGTTGAGCCACAACCCTAGCTGATGGGTTTAGCTACTCATAATAACTGAAGAAATTAGAGAAATAGATGAAGCAAAACCCATATAATTGAATTATAAACTAAATTTGAAAGATTCAATGTTGAAACTCTTCTAAAATTACTCAAAAATCTGAAGAAAAACCGTTCACGATCTCCTCATAATATCATAGTACAAAAAGCTGACCTAAAAATAAGAAAAGAAACTATTTATACTAGGCCAAATTTTCTGGATAAAAATACCCCTGCGGGGTCTCCGCGGACCGCACAAAATGGACTGCGACCGCGCTGAGGTCTTTGGCTTCAAAAACTGAGTCTCTAAACTTTGCCACCACGGTCCGCATAAAATGCACCGCGGCCGCGGTGGCTTCAGTGCGGACCGCGCAAAATGGACTGCGGTCCGCGTTGGTCATCTGGCCTTCAAAATCAATGTTCTCTAAATCTCCTCACCGCGGACCGTGCAAAATGGACCGCGGTCCATGGTGGTTTGGCTTCCAAAATGCACTCTCTGAATCTCTTCAATACGGACTGCACAAAATGGAATGTGGTCCGCGGTGGGTTTTTGCCTTAAAAATGCACTCTCTGAATCTCTTCAGTGCGGACCGCACAAAGTGGATTGCGGTCCACGATGGTTAGTTGGACTCTGCTTGTGCTTGTCCTTGGTACTTGTGCATGTTTCACTCCTTTTTAGCAGGTTTTTGACTATTTGTCACCCTTTTTTGACTAAACCCCGCAACAAGCATAACAAGTAAGCCTTTTGGACTATTTTGCATAAAATTTCATCCAAACCTTAAGCAAGAAAGAGTGTAAATTAAGGTAAAATCCCTAGTTATCAACTCCCATAAACTTAAGCTTTTGCTTGTCCTCCAGCAAACAAAATAAGCCCCACCCCATTTTGACTAAGTCCAAGAAAATTCAGTTGTCCTAAGGTAACCTCTTCTAGCATCAATTGGGACTAACAATTGCCCTCAATGGAAATGAATCATTAACAACGTTTGACCTTTTGACACCATGGATTTTAGTGCCACACAAGAGCATCAAGAGTTGACTCGACTCATCAACGAATCTCTTACTACTACTTTGGTCATGGTGAAACCCAAACTCATACTCCTCAATTCTCCCTAAGCAAACCTCACTTTAAGATTGTAACACTCAGAACGAGGATAATGGGAGTTCACTCATCTCTCTCAAGGAAAAGACTCAAGTCTGGCTCAAAGTACCATAGGCTTGCCCCTTATGTGAGTCACCACTAATGTAAGCTTCATTCAAATCAAGATCATATAGGACTTTTGTGGATATATGATGAAGGCTTTTGGTTCAGGGTAGGAAATATTTGGTCTAGATAGGTACCATCTTCCCTTAAGCACTTCATTTGTTTCACTTTTTGTGCACATTATCTTGACTTCTTGAGTCATTAAACTCTTTCTGAGGGGTTAGAGAAACATACTGTCACTCCTTCTTGTTCATTTCAATCATTTTTCTCCTTTCTAATCATTCCACACCTTTAATCTCTTTTCTTTCATTGATTCCCTTTACTTCTTCTAAATTGTTCATTCTTTTTGACTTTTTGAATTTCTTTTCCATTGCCTTTCCTTTTCTTCCTTTTGTACCTTCTTTTTCACTTTGTTGTATTCCTCGTTTCTCCCCCAAACTTACGCTTTTGCCTTGTGCTAAGGAAAGAAGGGGTGCCAAGAGAGGGTTAGAACGAGTTAAGGCTTGTATCATGATTGTTTTGAAAGAAAAAGGTCTAAGGCTCAAAAGGGTTGACTAGGAAAATAGTCTTTGGTAGGCTATGGAAATATTCAAGTTATCATTCGGATCAAGTAGAGCCTATAATCACATCTCAAGTCAAACTACACTTAGGATTTCGCCTTGACAGACATTCAGGGCAAGTTCTAGACTAATGGCACGAAACTTGGATTTGCAATTCAAATTCTCACCACTCAAACTATGGGATTGCTAAAGAAACAGAGTTTGGGGCCCACACGACCTTAGCAATGATTTGAGCAACACAATGGTCCCGAAAAACCACTTGATGATTATCGGTCAACACAAGAGTCTCAAGGTCACAACTTTCACCATCCTAAACACAACGATTTATTTTTTACCATAGGATCAAAGGCAAATGTGTTAGGCCCAAGTGAAGCTTTGCTTGAGGCACCATTACTCACTAACTACTATTTACACACAAAAAAAAGCAAAAAGAAAAACAAACCCAAACCCTTAAGAAGGTTGCCACACCATCCATCCTCGGGAAGAGCCACCCGGTTCACACAAATTCCACCTTTGGAAAGAACCGTGGCATTAAGAAAACCAAAGGCTTATTGCACGTAAAAATTCAAAACAAGAAGCTACTAAAATAAAATAAGAAGCTATGAAAAGGAACAATGCGGGAAGTAAAATGCGTAAAGTAGAATGAATATATACAAGAGGGTAATTAATCGAATGTACATAAGGGGGAATGAATATATACATTATAAAGTAACTTTATATACAGACCAAATGTAAAAAATACAAAAAGTACGAGAATTGTAAAGTTATATACATACCAAAAATAAAAAAAGCATAATAAAGATAGTATCAAATATGTATAGTCATCCAAATCCACACCTCAGTCATATCAGGTTCCACGTCTTCCACCAGGTCCCCCAGCTATTCTTCCAACCCCAGATGCTACCCTACCACCTTAGGCAGCTCGAGGCGGAGGTCGGGGAGGCCGAGGTCGTCCTAGGAGGGGAGGTCCGGCCAGATACTATGCCCTTCCATCCCGATCCGAGGCCATTGCTTCAGATTCAGTTATTATAGGTATCATCCCCGTCTATTATAGGGATGCCTCGGTATTATTTGACCCATGGTCTACATATTCATACGTGTCTTCTTACTTTGCTTCACATTTGGGGATATCTCGGGATTCTTTGAGTTCCCCCATTTATGTTTCTACTCCTGTGGGAGATTCTCTTATTGTGTACCACGTATATCGGTCGTGTTTGATTGTTATCAGTGGTTTTGAGACCAGGGCTGATTTATTATTACTCAGTATGGTAGATTTCGACGTTATCTTGGGTATGGAATGGTTGTCTCCCTACTATGCTATTCTTGATTGTCACGCCAAGACCGTGACGCTGGCTATGCCAGGATTACCGAGGTTAGAGTGGAGAGGTTCCTTAGAGTACACTCCGCGCCGAGTCATTTCCTTTCTTAAGGCCCAGTGGATGGTTGGAAAGGGGTGTGATACGTATTTGGCTTATGTAAGGGATACTAGTACTGAGACCCATGCAGTTGAGTCAGTCCCCGTTGTTAGGGACTATCCTGACATTTTTCCAGCTGATCTTCCGAGTATGCCGCCCGACTGAGACATTGATTTTGGCATTGATTTGTTGCCGGGCACTCAGCCCATTTCCATTCCTCCCTATCGCATGGCTCCTCCTGAGTTAAAGGAGATGAAGGAGCAGTTGCATGAGTTGCTTGACAAAGGTTTTATCAGGCCCAGTGTATCACCTTGGGGTGCTCCGGTGTTATTTGTGAAGAAAAATGATGGTTCGATGCGTATGTGCATCAACTACCAATAGCTGAATAAGGTGACAGTGAAGAACAGTTACCCATTGCCCCGCATTGCTGATTTATTTGACTAGTTTCAGGGTGCTAGGGTGTTCCAAGATTGATCTTCGTTCGGGTTATCATCAGTTGAAGATTCGGGAGCCGGATATCCCGAAGACTGCATTCAAGATCAAATATGGCCACTATGAGTTCCTTGTTATGTCATTTGGGCTGACCAATGCCCCATCAGCTTTCATGCACCTGATGCACAGTGTATTTCGGCCGTATCTTGATACTTTTGTCATCGTATTCATTGACAACATCCTGGTATATTCTCAGTCCCGGGAGGACCATGAGAAACACTTGAGGACCGTGCTTCAGACCTTGAGAGAGAAGAAGTTGTATGCCAAATTCACTAAGTGTGAATTTTGGCTTGATTTTGTGGCATTCTTAGGCCATGTGGTATCTTCGGATGGGATCAAGGTAGATCCTAAGAAGGTGGAGGCAGTGTAGAGTTGGCCTAGACCGTCTTCAGCTACTGAGATTCGCAGTTTCCTTGGTTTGGCCGGGTATTATCGCCGTTTTGTGGAGGGATTTTCATCCATTTCAGCACCCATGACCAGATTGACCCAGAAGGGTGCACCTTTTATATGGACTGAGGAGTGTGAGGAGAGCTTTCAGAAGCTCAAGACAGCCCTGACTACAGCTCCAGTGTTAATATTACCCACAGGATCGGGATCATATACGGTCTATTGTGATGCTTCGAGGATTGGCCTAGGAGCAGTGTTGATGCAGGACGGTAGGGTGATTGCCTACGCATCCAGACAGTTGAAGGTGCACGAGAAGAACTACCTTGTGCATGATCTTGAGTTGGCAGCGATTGTTCACGCCCTGAAGATATGGCGTCATTATTTATATAGTGTTCCCTGTGAGGTATTCACGGATCACCGGAGTTTGTAGCACATATTCAGACAGAAGGATCTCAATTTGCGCCAGCGTATGTGGTTGGAGTTGCTCAAGGATTATGACGTCACTATATTATACCACCCGGGGAAGGCCAATGTAGTGGCCGACGCCTTGAGTCTCCGAGCGGAGAGTTTGGGTAGTTTGGCATATCTTCGTGCAGCGGAGAGGCCCTTAGCCTTTGATGTTCAGTCCCTAGCCAGTCAGTTCGTGAGGCTGGACCTTTCTGAGCCTCACCGGGTATTTACTTGCGTTATTGCTCGATCTTCTCTTTATGAACGCATTCAGGAGCACCAGTATGATGATCCCAACCTTCGAGCTCTTCGGGATAGAGTTCAGCGGGATGGGGTCAGGGATATGACCATAGGTGATGATGGTGTGCTGAGGCTGTAGGGCCGAATTTGTGTGCCCAACATAGATGGACTTCGGGAGTTGATTCTTGAGGAGGCCCATAGCTCGCGGTATTCCATCCATTCGGGTACCGCGAAGATGTACCAGGATCTGAGACAGCACTATTGGTGGCGGAGGATGTAGAAGGATATAGTGGAGTTCGTAACCAGATGCCTCAATTGTCAGCAGGTCAAGTGTGAGCATCAGAGAGCGGGAGGATTACTTCAGCAGATTAGGCTTCCAGAGTGGAAGTGGGACGAATCACCATGGACTTTGTGGTTGGACTTCCTCGGAATTTGGGAAAGCATGATGCTATTTGGGTGATTGTGGACCGGCTGACCAAATCAGCCCACTTCATTCCAGTGTTGACTACATATTCTTCTAAGAGGTTGGCCCAGATCTACATTCGGGAGGTAGTTCGGTTGCACGGTGTACCGGTATCTATTATATTAGATCGAGGTCCGCAATTCACCTCGCACTTCTGGAGAGCCTTGCATAGTGAGTTGGGTACCCAGATTGATCTCAGTACCGCATTTCACCCCCAGACGGACGGACAATCCGAGTGCACGATTCAGATTCTTGAGGATATGCTTCGTGCTTGTGTGGTGGATTTTGGAAGATCATGGGATCAGTACTTGCCTCTTGTAGAGTTTGCTTATAACAACAGTTACCAGTCCATCATTCAGATGGCACCGTTTGAGGCTTTGTATGGTAGGCGGTGTAGGTCTCCAGTGGGATGGTTTGAGCCGGGTCAGGCCAGATTATTGGGTACAGATTTGGTCCGGGATGCCCTGGGCAAGGTGAAGGTGATCCAGGAGAAACTTCGCACGGCTCAGTCCAGGTAGAAGAGCCATGTGGACCGGAGAGTTCGTGACTTGGAATTTATGACTGGTGATCAAGTTTTTCTTCGGGTATCGCCTATGAAAGGCGTCATGAGATTCGGGAAGAAGGGTAAGCTGAGTCCGAGGTTCATTGGCCCTTTTGAGGTGTTGTAGCGGGTTGGGGAGGTTGCTTATGAGCTGGCCTTGCCTCCCAATCTGGTAGGAGTTCATCCGATATTCCACGTTTCCATGCTCCATAAGTATCACGATGATTACACTCATGTTTTGGATTTCAGTTTAGTCCAATTGGACAAAGATTTATCATATGTTGAGGAGCATGTGGCCATTTCGGACAGGCAGGTCAGAAAGCTCAGATCGAAGAATATTGCCTTAGTCAAAGTGCAGTGGAGGGGTCATCCGGTTGAGGAGGCGACTTGGGAGACCGAACAGAATATGCGGAGTCAGTACCCTCATCTTTTCGCAGCTTCAGGTATGTTTCTATACTCGTTCGAGGACGAACGATTTTCTTAAGAGGGGGAGAATGTAACGACCCGGTCGGTTGTTTTGAGAGTTAGTGCCCCGATTCCCTAATAACTGCTTCTCCCATGTCTAATTATGTTAATGGAACTTGTCGGAGCGTTGAGTGGTAAAATTTGGAGTAATTTAGGACACATAGTCCTTTAATGTGAATTTCAGCTTTAAAAATCAGACTGTAGCTAGAGTTGTATGAAGATGGATTCGGAATGGAATTCTGTCGACTCCGTTAGCTCAGTTGAGTGATTTCGGGGTTAGGAGCGTGTTCGGAATGTGTTTTCGAGGCCGGATGTAGATTTAGGCTTGAATTGGCGAAAGTTAGAATTTCGGCGATTTCGGCCGATAGGTGAGATTTTGATATCGGACTCGGAATGGAATTCTGAAAGCGACAGCAGGTCCGGAATGTCATTTATGACTTGTGTGGAAAATTTGAGGTCATTCGGACGAGTTTTGACATGTTTCGGCGTCGAATGTGAATTCTTGAAAATTCCTAAGTTCTTAGGCTTGAATCTATGCACAATTGATGATTTTGATGTTATGGGATGTGTTTTCAAGGCCCGACCAAGTTTGAATAAGGTAATTGGGTCAGATGGTAGGTTTGGTTGAGGTCCCCGGCGGCCTCGGGGTTATTTCGGATGCCCAACGGGTGAAATTGGAGCCTTATGTGCTGCTGAACCAAACCTGTTTCTGGTGTCTCGCACCTGCGATGGTTTTTCCGCAGGTGCGGCCGGCCTGGTCATAGGTGCGGTTGTTGAGTGGGGTGGGAAGTGGTCGCAGGTGCGACCTGGGTTCCTAATTTAAGTTTACAGTGTCTCCACACATTATGTTTCAGTTCATGTTTATCTACTTGTTGTTCCTTTTGTGCTTTATCTTATGGTTCTACTGCCTACCATGTAACTAGCATGCTTCTATGATTTCTCCTTCCCTTTTAGTATAAGAGGTCTCCTTCTTTACCTTGTATGATCTACTATAACCCTGTTTGACCCCTATGGAGTCAGCATGATTGTTTGTCTATGTGATCATCCATTCTTGTCTCAACATGACTGTTGTTTCTTGTCTGTTATTATCCTCTACTTAGCTTATTCTACCACAGACCTGCGTTCCCTCCCCATGACACCTAAAGACTATATGATTCTGACTCTATACCTAATATGTGACTCTGCGATGCTTTATGACAACTATGTGATAATTATTTGAGAACTCGTGACTCTATTCTACTGCTAGCATGTGAATTAATTGTCCCCAACTCCCGATCATTGTTTGTGTTTGTTTTCTTGAACTCTCTATATGCTGAATTGTGGTTGCACTACCTCTCCCTTTGCAAACTGTTTTCATAAAATTTTACATTGTCCTCTGAAGCTATTCTCAAAAAATGTTGTTTCAAAACTACTCTTTTTCAAATTCAACTCTTTTACACTGCAAGCACCTATCACTACTCTTAGACTTTAGGTTCAGCCCCCTTCGTGTGAGCACTGCCTTGGGGACCCCTGAGTATCCATTGAACTCTGATACACAAGGCTGGCATTCCACACTGCACTTACTCATTCCTGGCTAGGGAACTTGGGTGTGAGCACTGCCTGGGATCCCCTGAGATCCTTAGGAACTGTGACACACCTGGGTTACAAGAGGTCTTGGAATATGGCATGTTGGATCTGGTACTTGGGCCTACTGTTAGGCTCCCTATAGTGTAACTTATTAATTTTCTTATTCATTTGTGTAATTTATGTAACAATGGTCTGTAATAAATAAGTGTAAAAATAACTCTAGGGCTGGATAGTGAAAATGGGGTGGGATTATGCATGTCTAGTACAGTTGTGGGTAGAGATCATGCCTATAGGGTTTACTTTACCTATGTGTGCAATAGTATCATGTTTAGGATATGCTTGCCATGCATTAGAAACCATGTTTAAGTATGTTTATTTCAGCATCTCATCACGCTCATGTTCATTTAGAGAATTATGTTAAGCAACCTGTAAAACTGTTATAATGGTTGCAAACACCTCACTTAGAAATCCTGCTCATAATTTAAATAATTATATAAAAACAGTTGTCATAAGTAAATACTGCCTCTGCATGTTCCTGATCTACATATAGAAATCCTGTTTTAGGTTTCAAATTATCGGTACTTGCATTAGATACCATGTCGCTTTAGGAACTCACTCTCAGCCTGCTCATTCGTTATGTTAGAATCTTGTACTGTCGCAAACACCTAGAAATCATGCTAGGATCATCAACTTAATGAAATTATGTCTCCATGCCTCCTGTTAATAAGCAATTTCGTTAATAAGGGATTCTGGTTCTTAAGAAAGTATTTACGTGCATTCAGAAAAATAGGCATCACTCTATGCATTTAGATATCCTGTCATAAGACATGGCACCCACCTTAGTTTAAGGCTTAAATTGTTTCATCCTTACTGTTTCTCTTTGTTAAGGTTAAACTGGAATAACTAGAGTACGTTTCTTTAACACGCCTAGGCAAACCTTAGGCACAACGTTTGATAAAACCAAAATCAGTAACTACTTTTGTACACTGCCTATTAACCATAATGGTTTTAAAATCAGTCATCTTTTCTGAAACTTGTTAAACCCTGCTATTCGCTACTGGCTTCACGCCTAGAATCCCTACTTTAGGTTCTGAAATATGAGACTTCTTCGTGTTTGAGACGTGCTATTAACGTGCATTATTTGTGGAGGATCTATGAGCCATATGTTTTTTTACGTGTATCCTGTATGTGCAAGTCCTAATTGTTTCTTTACTTATCGCTTAGAGTTTATCCTTTAAAACCAAAGAGGTCAGCCTATCACTCACCCTCTAGGAATAGTAGTCCTAAATACCCTCCAGGACTGATAGGATGGGACGGGTAATAGCACGCAATAAGCTTCGTGACCAACACACGCGTTTTAAATACCTTAGCGGGGTGGGGAAGGGTAGAATATGGATATGATGACCGGTGCGCTAATACCACGTGTAGCCCCTCTTCGAGGAGTGACATACCGGGTATTGCATTGATGTGATACATATTGCTTTACAACCTAGGACATTTTCAAATGATTTTTCTTTGCTATTCTTTAAATTTCTTTTAATAATTTCAGTATTTACTTAAAATTCCCTCTTACGTGAGCCTTGCTTGTCATTTGTTTACCGTCCAAATTCACAAAATTACTTGGCTGGGACCCACAGTTGTGGATCTTGAGGGGTGCCTAACACCTTTCCCTTAGTATAACTTCAAGCCCTTACCCAATCTCTGGTAATGCAAACTAGTTTATGAGTTAATTATTCTAGGTTCCCTAACGCACCATTAAATCGTTAGGTGGCGAATCTTCCTTAAACCTTTTCCATTAAGGAGTTGTCGAGAATGTCATGAAACCTGATCTCCGCGTACCTAACCCGTGCGAGGAAAAAGGGGGGCATGACAGTAAGTTGAGTTGTAACTGCAATGAGGCACGTAACTTGAGTGCTCTGATGAAATGATTCAGCTGCTCATACCGAGTTTATACCAAATAACTGGAATAACCTTTGGAGGAATTTTGTAGTTGTGGTGCATTAAAAGAACTCATTGAAGCACCCCGAGTAATCAGATATATGGACTGGGCTGGTTGGTTGCCTGAGCCCCTGCCGAAATAATTTGTTGTTGCAAAGTAAAAATCCACTGAATCTTTTAGAACCTCGAGACCTCTTAGTCTCCTTAGCTTCCTCTTTTCCTCATCCCGGACACATTCTAACATCTAAGAAAATTCTACCACTAGCCTAAATGAAGTATCAACTTGCCCTGAGTCATACAAATTTTTTTTACAATCATAATCGAGTCCTTTAATGAGTCTGGGGACTCGCCCTCTGGATATATGAACTGAAGTAGGAGTGTGGCGGGCTAACTTATCGAACCTGGTGGCATATTCTGACACCGTCATGGTGACCTGACGCAGCCGTTCAAACCTTATGCGCCACACATTATGGAGTGTCCGAGAAACAAACTCTTTCAATAGCATTTATGAGATCTGAGTTAGGTAGTTGGTGTTGCAATGATGGTCGTCCTCTTCATAGGCTTGCTATAAACACCGACGGCCAATTTCTTCTTTTACTATGTTGACTCCACACTGCTGAGCTACCCCATTTATTCTTATACTCTTCGTTATTCTTTGGGATAATTCTTATCCTTATTGGTGCACGATGATCCCAAAGGTAAGGCTTTATATAGATAATTCTTGGCACGAACCATATAGTCTAGGAGCTGGTCAACCACTTTACTCCCTCTGGAGCACCCCAAAATCCACAACCGTGACTTCCATGCTGAATAGACCTTCTGTGGATTTAAAGTTGTCTATATAACTCTTTTGGTACTGAGGTATAGGGTTATTAAGGAGGCGGGCATACTGCAAGTCCCAGCTTTATCTCTTGCAAAATCTCAGGCCTTATACATTCCAAGCCAAAACCAATATAACACATGACCCCACAATCTATTCCTCGATGGTGGAATTCCCCACTTGGCACGAAGTCATAGGTCACAATGTCCAATAATACACAATGTTAAACTCCACGGCTCATATAAATCAACTAGATGCCAAGGTCAGTTTCAGCCTACATGATTCACTAGGTGATCTCTCAATACGTCTGCATTTTCAGTCAGAGCTACAACTGGTCTAGTAATTACATAATCTTCCCACCACCTCTTGATGGAATCCGTCATCTGAAACACAGCAAAACAACCCCATTGCTTTCAACTATTCCATTGTTATGCAATACTAGAGTAGCTATGAATCCTTCTTGAATCTGAACTAGTCCAACATGTACCGACTGAGCTAGAACCTCCGCGCCTAGATCCATTTGAGACTTTACAATAGGTGTTGATGTTCGAGCTTTAGACTGAGCTCTGCTTCTGTCTCTTCCCCTAATCGTAGCTGTCGCTGGGGCTTCATCTCTTGTCCGGTTGTAGACACTTCGCGTGATGTCGAGATTTGTGAGAAGACAAGAATAGACAAGTACAATTATAAATGGTAGAATAAATTCGCACGATAGAGTAGAATAGAAGTGAAATTGTTCTTAATTGCATAACCTCTGAGAGATAAGTACAGACGTCTCTATACCGATCCTTCATACTCTATTAAGCTTGTTCGTGAATTGTGAGACCAAAGCAACCTAGTGCTCTGATACCAACTTGTCACAACCCAAATTCCCAACCTTAGAAATCGTGATGGCGCCTAACACCACACTTGCTAGGCAAGCCAATGTTAGAGTTCGATTAGCTATTTACCTTTGATTATCCATTTAAACATAATAAACAATTACAAAATAAACTTAAGCTATTGAGTTTCAATGAATAAATCCAAACAAAAAATAATAAACACTTAATTAAACTGAGCCACGAACTAATTATATAAGTAACTCTAGAACTACCTCAGGGTCTGGTGTCACAATTCACGAACTACTAAAGAATACTACAAATAATGGGATGAAAGAAATAGTGTAACTGTTCTGAATATAATAAAATAGTTTTATAAAAATAGGAGAAGATTCTCGGGATCTGCGAATGCCGGCAGATATACCTCGTATCTCCGAATAAATGAATAGACGCTCTAAATATCTCTATTATTGGTCGATACCTGGATATGCACAAAAGAGTGCAGAGTGTAGTATCAGTACAACTGACCCTATGTACTGAGTAAGTGCTGAGCCTAACCTCGACGAAGTAGTGACGAGGCCACGATGGGGCATTAATAACATATAACTTGTGACAATAATATATACAATAACGCAATAAAATAATTCTACACGAACAAGAAAATATAACTGAGACCATAAATATAAAGCAAGAAGGAAATCTAAACAAATAATTAAGTATTGCAACAACAATGAAATAACTCAGCTGCCTTTTCCGGGCCTCAGCCATGACCAATTCTCAAATAAGCTTCCAAATTTCCAAACTTTAACTTTAAATAAAAGTAGTGCCAAAAGTATGAAAAATAGTAATATAAAATAGTAAGTTTTCAAATCTTTGTTTTTTTTTTAAAATCAGTAAAAAAAAATATAAATGTCCTCCCTTATCGCTCCTTGTTGCGGCATGCAACCCGCTCCCACCTTTCCACCCTTATTGCTCCTCCCTAAATATATCACCCTTATTACTCATGTTGCAGCGTGCAACCCCACCTGTCCACCCTTATTACTCCTTGTTGCGACGTGCAACCCGCTCCCACCAGACATATCATATCAATTTATTCATAAAGTTCACAATTCAGGCCAAGCCTTTCACAATACTTTTGTTTCCACAATTTCAAACAGAAAACAGTATAGCTCGTAAGCTTCAACCAATATCATTTCACAATAAAATCAACCAGAATATATGTAAACACCGTAACACTGTCAACCCAGCTCAGTCTTTATGTACCATGATAAAATCAAGAGAACAACCAACACTTTTAATACACTTGCCACAATAATTGGCAACAATCAATTTAAACCAAACAACCACGTAAATCTCAACAATCATAAAACAGTTAAACTACAATTCTCATAACTTCCTCAATATTATCAAAATAAAAACAATGCCAAACTACTTAACCGTTTTGTACCCCAAGGGAACCAAATAGACAACCAATACTCTTTTCAAAATAACCACAGTAATATTTAACAACAAAATAACAAAGCCAACTAGTCATAGAAACAATAATGAACAAAGAATAATTAAGGCAAACATCAATTAAGTTGGGAACGGGAAATGGATCATGTTTATCAGGAAAATTGGGTGGTGCATAGATACTCGTCACCTCACCTATACACCACGCTCATGCATTTCACATAGCAAACAAGTGGGGATTCCTATTCCCTCAAGTCAAAGTTAGACCAAACACTTACCTCAATTTCGCAGGCCACTCACTGCTCAATTATAGTTTTTCCTTTAGAATCTTGCTATAATTTGCTCGAATCTAATCATAATTAACTCAATATCATTAATTAAGGCTAAAGAAACTAACTTTAGTGGAAATTATACCTTTTTCTAAGATTTCTCAAAAAAGTGAAAACCCGACCCCAGGCCCGCTTGGTCTAAACTCGGGGTTCGGACCAAATTACGTTTACCCATTCACCCACGAACTCAAATATACAATTAGTTTAGAAATCCGAACCCAATTCGAGGTAAATATTCGAGTTTTACAAAATTTCTTAATTCTACCCAAACCCTCAAATTTTACCATGAAAGTTCTTAGTTTTTGATTTAAAAGTGATAAAAAACAATGCGTAATTGAAAGAGTAAAGTTTATAATTGATTACCTATGACTTGGGGATGATATTTGGTAAAGAAATTCGTTCCTAAGGTTGTGGGGTTTGAAAATTTGAAGAAGAAGAAGTCTGCCCGTTTTATATATATTTTTTTGCCAGCTATTCTGCCTCGTTTCTCATGCCAAACGATCCTGAAACTCGATTTTTATGTCTCCAATGGATTCATTGTGAAATTCTAATCAAGTTAGGCGTTTGAATCACTCAATTTGACCTTATAATGAAGGAGATATATAGGTTTTAATATTTGCAAATAGTGCAGATTTTTAATACGCCGTCAGTGTCAATTTCGTAATTAACCTGAAAATCTGACAACCTTAGTAAAATGCCCATAAAATCCTCATACGATATCCACATTCGATGATTCTTTTTGTTACGGTTCCGTAATTACGATACGGATCTAATACTTCATTCAAAACAGAAATCGGAGCTCATTTGTTCAATATGATATCATTTATGCTTGAAGAAACAACGTCGAAGCATAAGAAAGAACGAGCGCAACACAACCCAAACCTATTTGAAACTCACCCGAGCTCTCGGGGCTCTAAACGAAACATGCACGCAAGTCTAAAAGCATCATACGGACTTGCTCATGCGATCAAATCATGAAAATAACATGTAAAACTATGAATTAAACCTCAAAACTCGTTATTTTTCTCAAGAACACTTAAAGTTCACTATTTATCATCCGGACATCTGAATCACGTCAAATAAATTCTGATTCTCGCCAAATTTCGCAGATAAGGCGGTATGATGCTTCTGGAGTTCGCTCATATCGAATTGTCCAAAAGCTCATCAACCTGTCCGCAACGTCGTGAGAAAGGGGAATCGTCACTTGCACCCTTAAATATCATAACAAACCTGTATCGAGCTACGAAACCAAAATACGGGCCCGATACCAACGGTTTCAAACGTTAATTCATTTCTTTATTTCATTAATAATTCAGCAAAATAATTTCTTTCAAAAATTGATTTTTAAGGCTTAGGATCTCAGAATTCAATTCCGGGCATACGCCCAAGTCCCATATTTTACTGCGGACCTCCCAGGATCGTCGAAACACACAGATCCTAGTCCGTTTACTCAAATGTTGACTCAAGTCAACTAAAACTAAATTTTTAATTTTAAAAATTATTATTTCTTATATTTTCACATAAAAGCTTTTCGGTTTCACGCCCAGATTGCGCACGCAAATCGAAGTATTTAAAATCAACCTTTTTAGGACTATTAATCCTAGAACGGAGTCTAACTTCATAAAATGGCCCCTTGGGTCATCGCATTAGTAATAATCGCACATGTAACCATCTCATAGATGTATCTTATGTGGTATACATGGCAGGTGAATGAACCCATATTCTCCTTTGATATTTCCAGCATTCGTGGGATTCAATCCCAATTTTAGTTTGTCTATTAATTATGGGAACAAACAACATAAGAAAATTCATACGAGAATTCATACATAACTTTCTAGTTCTTTAATATTTACCCATGTGAATTCTCTTTAAGACTTATCCCATAGTGCTATCACATTCTCTTAAGGGGAATGAGAATGAAGTAAATTTAATGGGATGAGTTTCCACTTATTTGCCCCTAATCATACGTGAATTTGATCATGACAAGGCATAGAAATTTTACCACTTCAGGTGGTTATAATTTCTTACAAACTTTATTAGAGTTACAATCAAATCTTATTGTCTTTGCTTGTATTTAAAATCAAATTATAGAATTTTAAGAATTTAAAAGAGAAAATAAAGTAAAATTCTTACCTTAAATCCAAAATTTAATCATGAAGGAAGTTCATGGAACAATTGACAATCATTATGCTCAATCCCAAAGCTTCTACTCAATTGATTAGAGTCTCGTGCTGATAACGTGTTATAAAACATAAAAGAAGAAGAAGAGTATTACAGAAAAAAGTAGGGAGAGAGAATTCTTATTGATTTGGATGAATTGCAATGGAATAGAATCTCTCTACTTATAGGGAAAAAATGACTTAGCTAGTAACCACCAAGTAACAAACCCTAAAATCTCTCTAAAATATAGACATTCACTATAAATAAAATACTATTTATAACACAACCATTAATGTAAATAGCCAATGTGACAGTTCAATTGCCAAGAATTCACAATCTCATACTAATTACAAATTCGAATAATTAGTGGGCGTTTGGACGTAATAATTAGAAAATTTAGAAAAATAATTTTTTAAGTGAAAATGGTATTTGAAAATTAAAGTTATGTTTGGATATGAATATAATTTTTGGTTGTCTTTGAATTTTTGTGAGTGATCTGAGTGAAAAATATGAAAAATAATTTTTTGGAGTTTTTTAAATTTTCGAAAAATTCTGAAATTCATCTTCAAGTGAAAATTGAAAATCTTATGGCCAAACACTGATTTCGAAAAGAAGTGAAAATATTTCGATAAAAGTGAAAAAATTTCATGGCCAAACGGGATCTCAGACTCTATAGGGGGCGGATAGCCTATTATATGTGGGTACCCGTAAATCTAGTAGCTTTTGCGCATACTTTGTATACAGAAGCAAATCCGGGTTTTAAAGAGGATCCGACACTATTGTGAAGATGTGGATCTAGAATTTATATTTGACGGGTTTAACTTTAGTCTCTTCCATGAACTCACTACACTTCGAAAGTTTAGGTTCAAAATTATACTCTTTTTAAATTTTTAGTAATTTTCACATATCATTTAGAGTGGGATTTGAAGTTGAACTGCCAAGGTGCACAATAATATTTGCATCATAAGAGAATAGGCTACGCACACATATTTAAGTAATTTTGAAGAAATATAACATTGTTATAAATGATTTGGGAAAAGGAGTATGAATTCACGTGAACCCAAGCCCCTCTACTTGGATACGTCTTTGTTTGTATATGTATTAAAAATCCACTAAATATTCATAACTTTTTGATTGTGAATCTAGTCACCTATTATATATTTATTTAAGATCGTTATAGGAACCCACAAACATTAAATCCTACGTTCACATTGACGCTCTATATTTCAAAGTGTAAATTATGCAGAAAAACGATGATGAGAAGTGATACATAGTTTTGTATTTTGCATTTTATGTGAGGCTAATTAAATTACATAATAGGAGTAATATTTCTCCTCTTTTTCTTGTTTTTAATTAGCTAATCTTTTTTTATTTATCATTTTCTTAGTTTTTACGCTTTGCTCCAGACTCGTTACAGCATACAAAATACCAGACTCACTCTGCGGATCTCGCAGATCTGAGAATAGACACCAAATTTCTCCCTCCTTAAAACGACCCACCCTCCGATCACCATTTCTCCCGACTCCCCTTCTCTCACCTTACCCTCAAAACCCACAAATTCCTCATTACCAAATTCTCTTCTGAAGATTCACTTCGATTCAACCATTTCTGCATTTCTATTCGGTAAGTCATTATTTTCTCATCCTAGATCTGTTGTCTGTTTTAATTTACGGAATTTGAGTCATAGGACTATTTGTCTTGTTGAATTATGCTGCCGAACCGCACTATTTGGGTTACGATTCAGAGTCAGTAGATTCAGAAGTAGTATACTAGTATTATATTTGCACATTTTTATATATGTGTTTTTATTGAAAAAGTATACATGATCCGAGTTAAAAGCAGAGGGCTCAGAACCAAACTTTTTGGGAAGGGTTAGATCCGCCTATGTAGAGCTGAGCATTAATGATTTTGATAATTTTTGGATTAATTCGGAAGTCAAGTTGATTATAAGTGATGGATGGTTCAACAACAACATACCTAGTATAATCCCACGGGAAGTGATGGATGGTTCACTTGTATCATCTATGCATAGAACTCGCTGTATGCCCGACTCAAATAACGTTACTCCATCTAATTTGGAATTGGGAATTGTTGATTCATTGATTGATTGATTGGTTGATCACATTTTCCATGCATTTCCGTCCATGCAGTGTGATTTGAGTATTTGATGTGACTTGTGGAAGAGTTAAATCTGGTACTAGGTTGTGGTGATCTAATACCTCTGTACCTCCCTCGTTCTGCTGGTAACATTTATTATGAATCTAACAAACTTTGTTAAAAGTTTAATATTTAATGACGGCGGTGTCTGATCCTGCACCTTGAGTAGTCCACCGGGTGCCTGCTACCTCCCACTAGCACAAGGACCGTGTAACTCTGTCCACCAACGCTTAGGTAGTAATTCTTTTTGCCTCCGCTGAGATTTGAACCTGAGACCTCATGGTTTTCCTCCCACTTGACAATGGGCAACACCCCTTTTTTTTTTTTTTTTTTTTTTTCCAATAATGCATTCTTTCCTGTCTTTTGGATAGCTTTGTGGTTTCACTCCCTTTCCCGAATGGCTTTATTCTTTTATAATCAAAGAATCAATGTTGAGTAGTTCCTTATATAGAACTGCGTTAGAGTAATTTAAATGCTTCGACTAAACAAAAGTTGGACTCTTTTCTGACCTTTGCAACTTTATTCTCTCTTGTCAAAGTTATAATATGTTATCTTGAAGCTTATGGGAAACTTTAAGTTTCAGGTAAGCAACTAGAATAAAATGGAGAAGTCCTGTTCTTTGCTGATACACTTTGATAAGGGCACACCAGCTCTTGCCAATGAGATCAAGGAAGCCCTCGAAGGGAATGATGTTCCTGCCAAGGTTGATGCCATGAAGAAGGCCGTCATGCTTTTGTTGAATGGCGAAACACTACCCCAGCTGTTTATTACTATTATTAGATATGTCTTGCCCTCTGAGGATCACACGATTCAAAAGCTGCTGATTCTGTATCTGGAGACTATTGAGAAGACCGATTCTAAGGGAAGCGTGCTGCCTGAAATGGTCCTAATTTGTCAGAACTTGAGGAATAACTTGCAGCATCCAAATGAGTACATTCGTGGAGTTACTTTGAGATTCCTTTGTCGGCTGAATGAGGTTGATATAATTGAACCTTTGATTCCATCTATTATGAGCAACTTGGAGCACCGGCATCCGTACGTGAGGAGAAATGCGATTCTTGCTGTCATGGCTGTTTACAAGCTTCCACAGGGTGAGCAGCTCCTGGCAGATGCACCAGAGAAGATTGAGAACGTCCTTACCACGGAGCAGGATCCATCAGCAAAAAGGAACGCATTTCTGATGCTTTTCCAATGTGCTCAGGAACGTGCTGTCAATTATCTCTTGACACATGTTGATAGAGTATCTGATTGGGGTGAGTTACTCCAGATGGTTGTCTTGGATTTGGTCCGAAAAGTTTGCAGGACAAACAAAGGGGAGAAAGGGAAGTACATCAAGATAATTATATCACTACTTATTGTCCCTTCTGCTGCTGTTGTCTATGAATGTGCTGGGACTCTTGTTTCTTTGTCTTCTGCCCCAACTGCAATAAGAGCTGCAGCTAATACCTATTGTCAACTTCTACAATCTCAGAGTGACAACAATGTGAAGCTTATTGTGCTTGATAGACTGAATGAATTGAAATCTTCTCATAGGGAGATCATGGTTGATATGATTATGGATGTCCTCAGAGCGCTTTCAAGTCCGAACCTTGACATCAGGAGAAAAACACTTGACATTGTTCTTGAGTTGATCACCCCCCGTAATATCAATGAGGTTGTTCTCACGTTGAAGAAAGAAGTTATGAAAACCCAGAGTGGTGAACTTGAGAAGAATGGTGAGTACCGTCAAATGCTTATCCAAGCCATTCATTCGTGTGCTGTAAAGTTTCCGGAAGTCGCAAGTACAGTTGTTCATCTGTTGATGGATTTCTTGGGTGATAACAATGTTGCTTCTGCAATTGATGTGGTTGTTTTTGTCCGTGAGATTATTGAAACAAACCCAAAATTAAGGGTTTCAATTGTGACAAGGCTACTGGATACTTTCTACCAAATTCGAGCTGCACGTGTTTGTTCATGTGCCCTTTGGATCATTGGAGAGTATTGTCTATCTCTTTCTGAAGTTGAGAGTGGCATTGCAACTATCAAGCAGTGCCTTGGTGACCTACCATTTTATTCAATTTCTGAGGAAGGCGAAGCTAATGATTCTTCGAAAAAGTCTCAGCAAATAAACTCCACTACTGTTTCATCTAGAAGACCTGCTGTCCTTGCTGATGGGACATATGCTACTCAAAGTGCTGCCTCTGAAACTGTTTTTTCACCCGCGACTGTAGTTCAAGGATCTTTGTCCACTGGAAATCTGAGATCCCTTCTGCTAACTGGTGATTTCTTCCTTGGGGCAGTTGTTGCTTGCACCCTGACTAAGCTCATTTTGAGATTGGAAGAAGTTCAGCCATCAAAAGTGGAAGTGAACAAAGCAACAACTAATGCATTACTGATCATGGTCTCAATGATACAGCTAGGGCAGTCTTCAGTTCTTCCACACCCAATTGATAACGATTCCTATGATAGGATAATTCTGTGCATAAGATTGCTCTGTAACACTGGGAATGAGGTCAGAAAGATCTGGTTGAACTCTTGCCACGAGAGTTTTGTCACAATGCTGTCTGATAAGCAGCTGCGAGAGACAGAAGAGATAAAAGCAAAGGCTCAAATTTCTCACTCTCAGCCAGATGACCTCATTGATTTCTACCATTTGAAGAGTAGGAGGGTAAGAATCTTCTATTTGAACATTATCTGTTTGATTAACAAGGAGGTTCCCGTAGCTCTTTTCTCATACTTAAGTTAATATATTTGTGAGAACTATCTTAAGACCACTAAATCGTATTATGAGGGTTTTTTCTGTAATCCCTACGGTGTATTCGTTATGCTGTGTAGGCCTTTCATGGATGTAGGTTTCTTTGCTATTTTATCTCACCTTTCCCCCTTCCTGTCACAACCTTCTAAGAAAGGTGCTTTAAGTGCTATTTTCACCATCCAAAAACAGACTTAGCTTGTTTCCAGCGCTTTCAAATATTACCTTTTGTTTCTTGGAGTACTGTTTCAATCACATTAAGAAAGTCATGCACATCACATTGCATAAGTTTCTTTAAGCATCAAGTCTCAAAAGTTTAATTGAATATGAATACCAGCTGCGACTTCAATTTTAGAGTGCAGATCACTCAAAACTAAAATTTCTCTTTTTTTTTGGGGGGTGGGGGGGGGGGGGGGGATGATGTCCCA
>ML246275.1:0-18335 GCA_005239495.1 Nicotiana undulata | reverse complement strand
GGGGGGGGGGGGGGGGGGGGGGTGATGATGTACCAAGTGTTACCATTTGAATTGTTATTTTTCTTCTTTAATATATGTTTATTGAGTAGTTTCTACATAATGCCAGAGCTCGTCTAGTTAGAGGTGGTGTTTGGCTTATTGGTGCTTCAATGCAGTTGAAATTTGTTCCTCCATGTCCTAAATACATTTCTGTTTGCCAGGGCATGAGCCAGCTGGAGTTGGAAGATGCAGTCCACGATGATTTGAAACGTGCCACTGGAGAATTTGTCAAGGATGAGAATGATGCTAATAGACTGAATCGAGTTCTGCAGCTCACGGGATTTAGTGATCCTGTTTATGCTGAAGCATACGTGACAGTTCATCATTATGATATTGTCCTGGATGTGACAGTTATTAATAGAACTAAAGAGACCCTCCAGAATTTATGTTTGGAATTGGCAACAATGGGTGATCTCAAACTTGTTGAGCGTCCACAGAATTATACTCTTGCTCCTGAGTCAAGCAAACAGATAAAAGCAAACATCAAGGTGTCTTCAACTGAGACCGGCGTCATTTTTGGGAACATTGTTTATGAGAGTTCTAATGTGCTTGAGCGGACAGTGGTTGTGCTAAACGATATCCACATTGACATCATGGATTACATCTCTCCTGCAGTGTGCAGTGATGCTGCTTTTAGAACCATGTGGGCAGAATTTGAGTGGGAAAACAAGGTAAGATGCTGTTCCTTGCTATTTTACCATCAGTGAATAGTTCTTTCCTGGTACTCTACTCATTTTTTGTTGGAGAAATGAAAACTAATATTTGGTACAGTCGTTCTTTGTTGTTTTCGATGATTTACAATCTTATGGTTTGGTTTATGTGGGATCAAAATTTAGGTTATGCGTGGGTTTACTATATACTTCTGTAGATTATTAATGGCTTTAAAGTGATCTAGTTCTCAAACTAATTTTGTAAATGTGGAGGTCTAGCATTAGGGTTGTAGGATAGGGGTAGCGGAGCTCTTTGCTGCGCGGCACTGGGTGAGAGGCTAGTCTGACAGGGTTGTGTCCTAGAGTGTTAGTGGTTATTGTTGTGTCCACACTTCTCTTTCACTTTTCATAGTACCGAGCCTTTCTTATGTGCTATTGTTATTGTTATTGTTTTTCATCTATTTTCTGGTACTTTTGATTCTGTTATTATCTTTATGCTTTCTGCTGTTGGTACTGATATATTGTCTTTTTCACCTGCATGAGCCAAGGGTCTATCGCAAACCGCCTCTCCACCCCTTGGGGTAGGGGTAAGGTCTGCGTACACTCTACCCTCCCCAGACCCCACTTGTGGGATTTTAGTGGGTTGTTGTTGTTGATCCATTTATGGAGTTTATTGATCATACACTGTTTAGTCTCTAAACTTTGAAGTAATCTCTTGTTTGTCTTACCATCAAAGTTGCGGAGCAATGTCCACATGAATAATATTTATATGCACTTGAGAATGAGCCACTAACTTTCTGCATTGCAGGTTGCTGTCAACACTGTCATTCAAGAGGAAAAAGAATTTCTTGACCATATAATCAAATCAACCAACATGAAATGCCTTACTGCACTGTAAGTTATCCGCTTGCCTCCTCTAAATATGGACGGTTGGTGCTTGGTTTTTATGTCCGTGTTTTCTGATTTTTGATTTTGTCATGATTGATACCCATACCATCTAATTCTAGATTATTGCATTTCCTATTTTTCGTAGTCCAAAGTTGTGATACAGAGAACTTGTTTTGGAAGAATTTTGGAGACTATTAGTAAAAAAAAGTAAGGTATTATCTGTCGTAACAAGATCTGCAGACCTAGGATTATTCTGCTGTATGAACTTAGAACTTCATTATTGATGAGAAACGAGTTGTGTTTAACTTAGTGTTTATTATTTTCCATTACGGATACAAAGAATGTGTGCACATAAAAACAAGTGTCTGGGTTTCATTTTCTTTTTAAGTCTACTTGTGTGCAAATGTGGAAGAATGACTCTTCATGTCTATCATGGTGTTTGCGTATGGCTGGGATTAGATTTGTTTAGGAGTACTCTTCTTAGCCTCCATTAGGATATTAGGGCCATTGGTTTCATAGTTGCTAAAACACGGTTACTGTTAAGACCTCGGAGCTTTCCAAATGATAGGTAGTGTCAGAAGTCGTAAGAACAGTGTATCGGGGGGGGGGGGGGTGGTTTTGTCTATTCTAATTACAGGTTTTACATTGCGCACCCAGAAAAGTTTTGGTATTGGTATATTCAGAAATTGTGAAAGAATCTTAAGTTGGATAGCACATGTTACTTTATCAAGGGAAAAATTGGTAAACTTGACCAGATTGGATCATACTAGTTATGTATCTAGGGGAAATAGGTAGTTTGTTGTTACTGGAACTGGAGTTTAGTTTCTTCTTTGTACCATTGTTTTCTTTCACTGTTGGATGTAATTTAACTGCTTAAAATGAGTTTGTTAAATTAATGGCTTCAAACTCCAGAATGGCCTTCGGGTTCATTTTTTTCTGTTACTTATCTGGTTATATTGAGTAATGTCATTTGTCCTTGTGATGCATGGCTTTATTGAAACTATATCTCTGGATGTGCTTTCATGCAAAATTTCAGGTCTGCATTAGAAGGGCAATGCGGGTTCCTTGCTGCTAACTTGTATGCAAAGAGTGTGTTTGGTGAGGATGCTTTGGTGAATGTAAGCATTGAGAAACAAGCAGATGGTAAGCTGAGTGGTTATATTAGGATAAGGAGCAAAACGCAAGGAATTGCGCTTAGCTTGGGGGACAAGATAACACTCAAGCAGAAGGGAGGCACTTGATCAGGTCAACTGGAATTTAGTATGACCTGGATATTCCGGTATCTTATACTCCCCATCTTAAAAGAGATTTTACAGCTTTATTTGGTTTTACCTTATGTTTTCCGGTGATGGTTAAATTAGGTGGCCTTATCTTATGTAGTTTTTGTTCAGAAACTAATTTATGGGTACCTATTATATGGCATGGCTTCAGCAAGGCATAGAGACTGAAGTAGAAATGAATTGTCTATTATATTTGTTATAGAAGAAAATATCGAACTGTTGATATAAAGGTAAAAACATCCCATTACCGTTAAATATCCAGCGAATGGGCTTGATATCTGTGAGAGTTGTATAGAACACTTTTAAAAGGGTAATACTCGGAAGATTTGATCCTTATCAATAAAAAAACATACTTGGAAGCATTGATAGCTAAAATACCTGTGTGTGCATTTTTGTCTAAATCTTTTTCGGGGTGGTGGTGTAATCTGCAGGTCATGGTTGTTCTACTAGCAGTGACAGCCAACATACCTATGCATGAGTGACATTTTTGCAGAATCCCTTATTGGGTGGTGGGATGGTAGTGGGTTCTGTCTTTTTAGCGCGTGCTAGCTAAAGGGTATTTGCGGTTGAATTCGTAGTTTTGCTGGTTAGCTGTGGGAAAGGCAAATGGTATTTGGAGGAATAGACAAGGCATGATTTTCGTCTTGATGAAGTGTAGAACGAGGTTATCTTTCCATTGAGCCGGGGAGACAATCCAAATCGTAGTCTGAGTCCATTATTGGATTGAGCACGATGTGTCTGCTATTCGCATTAAATCATCCAAAAGAGTTCTGTCTGCCCCCATAAGTGCTTTCCTTGTCGCGGAAAGAAGATGTTTAGCTTTTTTTCTCTATCCTTTTTACCTATCATATGGTGAGTGTCTAAATTAGAAAGTTTTAAGAATTCAACTTTGGTCCCTTCTATAAGTCTTCCGAAGTCCAATTTGGAAAGCGTTGGAATATGTTTATATCTGATCATGGGTATATCAGTATTAATCATCTAGAAATATGGCAGCTCTATACTGCATACTTTTTGCCTCCCCCGTTTTTTCCCAACTCCTTAGTGTAGATAGGAAAATCCTTTTGGATTCTGATACTCTTTAAGGTAAAGTTGCTCTGTTTCTTTATGGTGTTCCATGGATTAGGTTACAGATACTTGCGTGTGTATGTAGCTCTGTAACAGAATATGCGGGTGCAACCACTACTTTTGGCTTCAATTTATATGTTCATATCTATAGTTGCAAAAGAATAGTGGGTACAGTGATATCACTAGTTTAAACTAAACTCACCTGTACATATACTTGGATGCGATGGAAACTTATGGATCGTTTTGTTCAGACTACATATGTAGATTATATTACATAGGATCTTATGGTGAATAACAATACATAGATTGTTATGCGGTGATAATAATATGGGATTTTTGTGATATTAAAGCTAAGAATTATCTTATTCTCGTATGCTAGTACACATTCCCATTTCACCAATTTTTTCCTGGTATAAAATAATACAATGTTTCTCACTTAAGTTATACAGGTACTAGTTATCAGAGATTAACATTGAAGAGTTGTATGCCGGAAACCAAACGATTTACTTATAAAGCAAAGTTTAATTAATGTATTGATTGTTTTAATATATGAACAGACTAGCCCTCATGGTTTTCAGCCTTTTTCTAATCAAACTGTTAACTACCTGCTAGGCTTCAATTTCCATCTCTTTTATATCTTTGTGGCTTCTTTAAATACAACCTCATTAATTCCTCATAAATTGCAGATTGTTACACTTGAATTTGAGGCTCCTCCAAATCCCCCATTTTGCAGCTTGGTGGAGTGCTGGGGTTATTGAGAGAACATGTAGAGATTATAATACTGCACTTATTCTTAGGTTCGGATATAAAAGTTCCAAGTATTTTATTTTCTATGAGGACAGTTTTTGTAGAGAAAGATTTGAAGAAATATTGCATTATTTTTGACATGTTTTGAAGCGGAAGTTTCTTCTGAAGTTCATTTAATTTCTCTGTCGAACTGATTCAAAGCTCTGTTTATCTTGTTCATACTTTGCCCATCTCTTTATTTTATCTTGTTTACCTACACTATTGGCTTAAGTACCTCGCCAATAAACATTTATGAACATGGAAACTGAAATAGATTGGTCATTTTCACTGAAGTACCTCGTCAATTCCATTTACCTACTTTATTGGCTTGATTGAGCTTGTACACAACCTTAAAGCGTGTACGACATTTGCATTGCTGATCTCCCCTCTCACGACTACATTATTCTTAAAGCGGGTCAATGGCTGATGTTGCTTCTCTCCTTTTCGCATCCAAGGGTGTTGAGAACCATATGAGGTTTCAAGCTCAAATTCTTGTGAGGTCAAAAACACTCATTTGGTACGAGGGATAAGGGATAATTAATCTCGGATTAAATTTGAGATGAGTTTATCTCACGTTTGGTTGGGCTAAATCGCGGTATATCTAATCTTGGGATTAGTTATCTCGAGATTGTAGTGTTATTTTTATCCCTATGAGAGGGATAATAATCTCACGATAACTAATCCCGGGATAATTACTCCTGGAATAACTTGTTTCCCAACTTAACAACCCCTAGGAGCTCGTTTGGTATGAGGGATAAGAGATAATTAATTCCGGAATTAAATTTGAGATGAATTTATCTCATGTTTGGTTGAGATAAATCGTGGTATAACTAATCTCGGGATTAGTTATCCTGGGATTGTCGTGTTTTTTTATCCCTATGGAGAATGTATAACTAATCCTACAATAATTAATCATAGGGTAACTTGTTTCCCAACCAAACGACCCTTATGGGAATTCTTCCTATTTGTTCAACCCTTGGGATAGAGTTACTCGATACATAGCCGGTGAGAAATAACAAGTACTCGTAGAATTAATCGAGGTACACAAGCTAGCGCATATACCACAGTTAGAAAAAAGGCATGTCAATGGTTGATGATCACTACAAAATTAATATATGAGTTAGAATGCTCCATATCCAGGAAAAAAAAAACTATCACCATCCTCAAATTCCCAGCAGAAATGTTGATATACCTTTGTCGGCCTTTTGGGTAAGAAATCAGTTTAAGTCCAATTACAGGTAAGATGCTCATAGTGCTACTAGATGTTCAGACTTGGTCTAGTAACACTCTTTTAGCAACACAAAGGCTGTACGCCAGCAATGGAACCAGGAATGCTGATAGGAGAATCCAAAAAATAGTGCAAAAATGTCACACCAAAGATTCAAACACATGGTTGTATTGGTCAAAATTTGAATTGGGTTTAATAACTGTGATGGGCGTGGTGGAAGCTTAAGCCGACCACGGCTTAGTGACGAGGAGTCATCTTTAGGAGGGTCAATGCCGATGTCGAGTAGAGAACGTGTGAACGTAACAACAATATTAGTTTAGGGTAGAACGGAGGAATATTCCTTCGGTTGTACTTTTTTAGGATTTCCTAAGAATATCCCCTATAAATAGGAAGAGATAAAGAACAAAAGGGGATCTTGAATTTTCTGATAAGACCACTCTTGTAAAGTTGACTACAAAGAATATACAACGGTTGTCTTTTCCACTGATTCCTTTGTTCTAAATATACCTTTTCGTTCACAAGATCCAAGGGTCTCGCATTCATCCCCATTTCATATTATCCCACGTTGTTGTCAGGAAGGAGATTCATCCAAGTCACTTAATATTTGGGGTGATAGATTCCTCCTTATTGCATTTATTGCCATTATATGCATTTATTCTTTACACCTACTATTGCATTCATTGACAATCATTGAGCAAAGTTTGCTTATATTTAATATTGTTGGACGAAGTCTAATCTTATTTACACATTAAATCTCCAGATCTAGTTGTTAGTAACTTTAACTAGGATTCACCCTCTATTTTACTTATTAATTCGTTTTAAGAAAATGTTAGCACTTTATTGATAAAACAATTTGGTGCCATCTGTGGGGAATTTCTAGTTAAAATTTTTAGTTTCTTCTAGAGTTAAAAAAAAAAAACACACACAACAACCATTTTTTTCTCGTTTGCACAAACTAACAATGACAGGAAAAAGCGAAGAAAGGCTAAAAGCCATAGTGGATGTCACTGCCAACCTCATGAATACCATCAACGAGGTTGATAGAGAAGATGAAGAGAATGTAACGCCGAGCGTTACACCAGGGCGAAGCGGCTCACCTCCCCCTCATGGGAGTGTAACCATATCGCACGAGTAGGGGGCTTCCACGTGCGCAACTGAAAAAGTGCCACCAACAGTGAAAAACTACTGGAGGCGTGGTTGACGAGTACTCTAAGCAACATCCTCGATAAACCCGTTCAAGGGGAAAGTCAGAGCGGCGTACGAGCGGACGCTTCAACAGCCGTCAACGAGCAACCCGCTCCTCTCCCAATAGGTAACACTCACACTACTGTTGATGCATGTAATGACGCACTTGCAGCCATTCTGAAGAAGATGGAAGAAATGGAAAATGAGAAAAAAGCGCTATGCGACCAGATGAGGGAGCATCAAGAAAGGGTTGATAAAATACCGGGTGCCCTGAAACTCCTACCAAAATGGGACGTCGGTCGGTTCGTTGAACAACCGTACAACGAGGAGGCAGCCCCACATGCCATACCCAAGACCTTCAAAATGCCACCATATTTGAATATATATGACGGCACAACAGATCCCGAAGATCATATCATTCACTACGTCATAGCGGTGAAAGGAAACGACCTCTCAAAGGAACAGGTACCGTCAGTATTGCTGAAGAAGTTCGGCGAAACCCTAACTTGGGGGCCTTAACATAGTACTCATAGTTACCAGCACGGTCAATAACAACGTTCGAGGAAATGGCTGACAAGTTTGTCATCGCCCACGCTGGGTCTAAGAAGGTGGAAGCCAGGGTGAATGACATATTCGCTGTTAGACAATCGCCCGATGGGGGACTCAGAGATTTCCTCGCCCGATTCAACAGAGTTAGAACGAGATTGCCAAACGTACCAGAAGGGATGACAGTGGCAACCTTCCAAAATGGATCGAATCGGAAAGGGTCGAGGGCGACCAGAAAATTACTAAGCAGACTCATGAAATATCCTCCAACCACTTGGGAAGAAATTCACAACGCCTACTACGCCGAGGTGAGATCAGATGAGGACGACCTCAACGGTCCAACTCAACGACTAACATCAGTTCAAAAGGAGTCGAGGAAAGATAGCCGCAACGACAGACGAAGAGATCATTCAGGTCCACACCTCAACTGAGATAGACACCAACCATATGTCAGAGCCGCTATCCCACCATCTCCTCGCCATATAGAAGGTCCGTCCAGGAAAGATATACTCAACAAAATGACAGAGGTATGCCTCCACTCTTATCTGCTCACAAGTTTTGTGTTTTCCCTTCATAAATAGTGTACGCACTAGAGAAGCTCAACATGAAGATGAAGTGGCCTCAAAAGATGAAGTCCGACCCAAGTACCAGAAAGTCGAACGCCCTATGTGAATTCCACCAGGAGCGAGGTCACAAGACCGAGGGCTGCATAGCCCTGCGACAAGAAGTGGTGAACATGCTCCATCAAGGACTCCTAAAGGAGCTGATGAGCGACCGAGGAAGAGCCAACTTCGGCCACGGACGAGAACACCAATGCCCTCCAAAGCGCCATCTCCCGCCCGCATTATCTAAGTGATCATCGGCGGAGGCGAAGAAGCAGCAATAAACCACGTGAAGTTCACCACCACACATAAATTGAAGCGGTCGATCACCCACGAATGATATGATGACCTCGAAGACAGTATCATCTTCGATAAGTCAGATACCCACGGTTTGACTTTTCCTCACTTTGATGCTCTTGTCATTACTTTACGTATTTCAGATACTGAATGAAAAAGAATAATGGTAGATGACGGGAGTAGCGCATGTATTATCCACCCCCGAGTCCTCACAAAAATGAGATTTGAGGACAAGATAGTACCACGCTACATACACTAACAGGCTTTAACAATGCAGTTGACCAGACCTTAGGAGAAATAATTCTACCCATCCTGGTCGGGGGAATAATCCTAGAGACAACGTTCCATGTCATGAACCAGGACACAACCTACAATGCCATCATAGGGCGACCCTAGATACACGCCATGCGAGCCATCCCATCCAGCCTATATCAAGTAATCAAGTTCCCTACTCTGTGGGGAATATTCAGCATCCGAGGCGAACAACGCATGACCCAAGAGTGCTATCGCATCGCCCAAGACTCTATACACTCAACAATTAAAGGGAACGGGCTCAGAAGCATAACAATTACAAAAGTCGGGGCCCGAACCCGACGAGCAGAAAGATGCCATCAAGGACCACGATGTCGTGGAGGCCACGGGGTCAACTGTAGAAGATATCGACCCTGTCCAAATAGAAAAAAATGACCACAACAAAAAGTCTTACATCGGCCATAAACTCTCCGAACCAGGTAAATTTCATAAATTTTTAACTGACAATGCAGATCTATTCGCTTTCTCCCATGCAGATATGCCAAGTATCCCGAAAGACATCGCCGAACACAAGTTGAACGTAGATCCATTCTACCCACCAATACGTCAAATAAGAAGAAAATTCAATGCCGCAATCAACGAGGCCGTCACCGATGAGGTAGAAAAACTGCTCGCCAACGACTCCATCAGAGAGTCCAAATACCCCCAATGGGTCGCCAATGTGGTCGTGTTGAATAAGAAAAACAGGAAATGGCGCATGTGCGTGGATTTCACATACCTAAACAAAGCATGCCCAAAGGACTCTTTTTCGTTGCCTCACATTAACCAACTCATCCATGGAACAACAGGGCACGAGTTGTTAAGCTTCTTGGACGCCTATTCGGGATACAACCAAATCCTCATGGAGGAAGAGGAAAAGGAAAAGACCACATTCATAACTCATCAGGGGACGTACTGCTATAGAGTCATGCCATTCAGGTTGAAAAATACAAGAACAACCTATCAAAGTCTAGTCACCAAGATGTTCAAGGACCAGCTTGGCAAAACAATGGAAGTATACATAGACGATATGTTGGTCAAATCCAAAAGGAAAGAAGATCATATCGACCACCTGAAAGAGGCCTTAGATATACTAAGGTGTTACATCATGAAGCTAAACCCCAGAAAGTGTGCTTTTGGTGTAACCTCGGGCAAGTTACTCGGCTTCTTAGCGTCGCAAAGAGGCATTGAAGTCAACCCCAACAAGATCAAAGCTATCGAAGGAATACCTGAAGTGCTGACCAGCAAGAAACAGGTACAAAAGCTGACAGGACGTATAACCGCCCTGTCGAGATTCATCTCACGATCTTACGCTAGATGCCACAAATTTTTCAACATGCTCAAGAAATACAACGCGCTCCAATGGAATTCAGAATGCATCGAGGCCTCAAGGTAACTAAATGCACATTTGTCCTCGCCTCCACTACTCGCCAAAGCAGAACCCGGTGAGCGCCTCCTGATATACTTGGTCGTATCAGAGGTTGCAGTAAGTGCAGTCTTGGTTCGCAAAAACAAAGGTATGCATTATCCAATCTATTATATTAGCCAAACCCTGGTTGATGCAGAAACGAGGTACCCCCACCTCGAAAAGTTGGCTCTGGCATTGGTCATAACTTCACGAAATCTTAGACCCTATTTTCAATATCAACCCATATCGGTGGTCACGACCTTCCCCCTAAGAAGCATTATGCATAATCCGGAACTGCCGGGGGGATTGGCCAAATAGTCCATAGAATTGAGCGAGCATGATATCACATATCAAACGCGAACGGCGATAAAGTCACAAGTACTAGTCGACTTCGTTGCCGACTTCAGCGCCAAGATAATGCCTGAAGTCGAGCAGGAAACTTCTCGTACCTCCCCTTATTTACCCGACCTATGGGTCCTGTACATCAATGACGCTTCTAACACGTCAGATTCTAGACTGGGACTCGTACTCGAGGTCCCAACAGGAAAAGTCATCTGCTAGTCCATACGGTGACCTGATATGACTAACAACGAGGCCGAGTACGAGGCCGTAATTGCAGGACTAAAGCTAGCTCTAAAGTATGGAGCGCGACAAGTCATCCTTCGATGCGATTCACAACTCGTCGTCAACCAAGTCACATGGACTTTCCAAATCAAGGAGCATAGGCTACAAAAATACCAGGTAGAAATTCATAAACTACTGCCAGAATTCGACGAATGCCAACTCGATCAAATACCTCGAGCCCAAAACACCGAGGTAGACGTCCTCGCTAAATTAGCAACAACAACCAAAAACATAAGTGGAAAGGAGACTGTGGTCACCCTACTCCACTCATCGATAGAACAACTTGAGGTACACTCCGTAAACTTAACTTGGGACTGGCGCAACCATATTATAACGTATTTGCAGGAGGGAATACTCCCATCAGACAAAAAAGAAACTTAAAAAACTTCGAATGCAGGTGACCAGATACAACATCATCAACAACAACCTATACAAAAGAACATTTGGCGGCCCCTTGGCGAAATACCTAGGACCAAACCAAACAAGACACGTCCTTGAGGAAGTACATGAAGGCCACTGCTGTGCCCATACCGACAACCGAGCCCTCGTCAGATGCCTCATACGAGCAGGCTATTATTGGCCCACCATGAAGAAAAAAGTCGTCGACTTCGTCAAAAAAAGCGAACAATGCCAAAATACGCTCCTATGATACACCAAGCGGACGAGCACCTCCACTCAGTCACATCACCATGGCCATTTATCAAATGGGGAATGGATATCATTGGACCACTTCCAGCAGGACGAGGTAATGTACTTTTCCTTTTGGTTTTAACTGACTACTTTTCCAAATGGGTAGAAGCAGATGCGTTCGCCCAAATATGCGAACATGAAGTTATCACATTCATATGGAGGAACATCATATGCTGTTTCAGCATCCCAAAGAATTCAACTGTGATAACGGACCGCAATTTACCGAGAAAAAGACCGCTGAATTCTTCGAAAAATGGCACATTAAGAAAATACTCTCCACGCCATATCACCATGCAGGAAACGGCCAAGCCGAATCCTCCAACAAAACAATATTAAACATCATGAAGAAGGAACTCGAAGGAACCAAGGGACTGTGGCCAGAACTACTACCAGAAGTGCTATGGGCATACCGCACCACGCCAAAAACGAGCACAGGAGAAATGCCATATTCACTAGTCTATGGGACTGACGCAGTGATACCAATCGAGGTCGGGGAACCAAGCTTGAGATACTCCAATGATAGCGGACCAAGCAACGACGAGAACAGAAAGCAAGACCTCGATGAAGTAGAGGAGGGGAGAGATATGGCTTACATAAGAATTATAGCCCAAAAACAACAAGCAGAACGATATTACAACAAAAAGGCCAAAGTCAGGCCACTCAAGGTCGGGGACTATGTACTCAAGGCTAAAACACAGGCGAGCAAAGACCCAAGAGAAGGCAAACTCAGAACCAATTGGGACGGACCGTACAAAATCACAACAACAACAAACAAATGATCATTCCATCTAGGACCAATGGAGGGAAAGATACTACCAAACAATTGGAACGTCTCCCACCTCAAATACTTCAACTTCTGAAAACGAACATCCTCCAAGTCATACTCTTTTTCCCTCACCCAGGTTTTATCCCAATTGGGTTTTACCGAGCAGGTTCTTAATGAGGCGATGAAGGGGACGTCTCGAAGTTCAAGTATGCGATTCATCGCCCCGCCTATCGACTACTACTCCAGGCCGAACGATAAAGGGACTAGGTAGACTGGAACTTCTCAAATGTATGTATGGAATAAACAGACACATGTAGTATTCTCCAATGAATGAATAAACAAAGCAGCATGCAATATATTAGCACAACTCTACCAAATCATTCTACATTCTATAATTTACATTCGACCTCGCTTGAATTACTTTACATTCGACCTCGCTCGAATTACTTTACATTCGACCTCTCTCGAATTACTTATATTCAACCTCACTCAATTACTTTAATTCGACCTCACTCGAATTACTTTACATTTGACCTCGCTCGAGTTACTTTACATTCGACCTCACTCGAATTACCTTACATTTGACCTCGCTCTAATTACCTTACATTCGACGTCGCTCGAATCAACCAAATCTCGCCCCCATTCAAACTGAATCACTTCCTACCTCAAGTCGGTCTACGCTCAACCTCGCCAAAAGCAACAACACACAGCAAAAAAGAAGAAGAAGACAACGGGAATCCGAAAACACATAGCAAAAAGATAATTGTTCCATTTCAATTGTTGGATTACAATACTTTTTACAAAGGGCTCGAGGACACCCTCACAAAAATAACAAGACAAACAAAAGTAAGTACAAAGGCTTCATGCCGCATAATCCCCATCAACATACTCTTCATCATACCAAGGATCAGAGGCAAGCCCATCCACGACGTCGTCATCATTGTCCCCCCCGGGCGTACCAGGATCATAACCACAAGCTTCACGAGCTGCCCACACCTTGACACGAACGCCTACAAGCACTTCCTCGGATACCTTCCCGCCAGCCCTCAAAGACTTGTACACATCAAGTTGGGCCTCAACGTGAACCCACATCTCGTATAACTCCCGTGATATACTTGGATTGGTAGAAGCTTGAGAAGTAGATGCTTGAGCCAGCTGTTCCTTTTCAGCCTTCAAGGTGACGATCTGCTTATTCAGCCCAGATAACTCCCCCTCCAAATTCCTAACCTGCTCCTCCAATCTCGCCACCTTGAGTGCCGAGGTCTCTACCTCACTGGTCCGCTCGTCCCTACACCAGGGTACCCGCCAAAGCTGTTGTCTCCGCCACTGTATCCATCCTTATCCTATTAGCTAGATTCAGCTCTACGACCCTAGCACTCAATTCCGCCCTCAAGTCAGCAGCCCTGGCCTCAATTTGTTCGAGCTCGACCTTCAAGGACGTCACTTGTGCCTGGAGATCTGAATTCTCGGCCATTACCCCTTTACTCAAGTCAAGTTCATCTTATTTAGACCTCATCGTCTTCTCCAATACCCTGCATCGGCCAATGGTTTCATGATCTCCTCATCTTTCTCCTTTAGTTCTTTGTCCTTCCTCCAGATTTCATCGCGCAACACTCGGAACTATCCATCCTCGCCAACACTCCTGACCATCTTCCGATATTTGGTACTATACTATCTATACTTAGACTCCATCCTCCTATAGATAGTAACCCTCTCCTCCTCTCATCGGTCGCGCTCGATCTCCAAGATGAGAGTCTGACGTGCAGAAGAAGGCAAGTGAGCCAAAGTAAAGCGACACTCATGAAACATATAAATGCTCAGGAGAAAAGAAGCAAAAACTCGCCCGCAAAGCCGTGCCCGAGATGCCTAAGGAAAGGTCAGTGTCATTCAGCGTATGCAACGTCCTATTTTCAACCTCCGCACACAATGGATAAAAGGATGACGCCGCCCGCTCTGAGTCTACCAGGAGGTTGTAATTCACGGGAATGTCTATGTGCTGGTTAGGACCTTCCGTCCTTATCTTCACACGAGTATCCCTCTCTTTGAAAGTCCGTACCTCCTCATGCTCGATGTCAGAGCCAAACTCGACATCCTCTGCAGGGACATCACTACCTCTTACGGCCATCAATGAGGATCCACCTTCAACAACCCGTATGAGATCTTCGCCACTACGAATCCCCTCAAACCTAGATGGCCTCTTCTCCATAACAGCACCTGTCATAAGAGCCGCCTTCACAGCTGGCGAAGACCCCGACCTCACCTATAAAGCCATGACTCTCTCCGGTTCTTCATCAGCAACAACCTTCCCTATCTCCACTCTCCGTCTTTTCCTCGACCATGATTACTCGCCACGAGGTGACTCATCAAAAAGACGAAAGATTGACTGAGAAAAGACCTCATCTGGGATAGGTACGGATTGAGAGGCGTAGTCCCTTACTTGTGGAGCTTGAGCCTGACCTCGTACAAACTCAACTAGAGCAAACTCCATCACGACTGAGGTCACCGCCTGACGAAAGGCGAGCACAGGAGCCTTCGTCTTTTTGGAAACCCGCCGACCCAACACCAAAGGGAGGTCAAGTCAAAGGACGATAGAGAACGAATCTAAGTCAAAAAGTAGGAGAACTTACGAGACGAAGTCGCCCGAAGTGCTTGTGGAAGGACGCCCAATCACGGATCCCCACAGTGTGATGTAACATGAGAGTCACCCAGTCCTCAATATCCAAGACGAGGGAAGGATAACTCCTCACAGCTGAAAACAAGGAAACCATGAGTGGGTCGAAGAAGGAAAGGAAAAGAGGAAATAAAGAGAAAATGATAAACGGTACGACGAGATACTTACGATTGTAATTTCACTTCTCAGGGAACCAGGTCGGGTCTGCCACTAGGTGATCGGTTCTGATGAAGAAGTATTTGCGCAAGAACAGCCGATTTGCTTTATCATCCATCCTGGCCACCAACCCCTTTGTTCCATGCCGTAAGTGTATCAGTGTGCCTATAAAAAAGCTAGGCAAGAACAGGTGCAACATGTGGCGGAGGTCGACCTCACAACCGGCCAACTCCGCGTACTTATCCAACATCAGGAAAACCTTATTTAAATAAGGGGAGAGTTGTGCCGCGCAAATGCTGTAAAAGTGGCAGAATTCCTCCGCTAACCGGGGGAGAGGAAGAGAATAACCTATTAGGAATGGATATACATAAACGACACAAAACCCTGACCGATGAACCTGTACTATATCGCCCCCCTCCAGAACAATTTCGACGTGAGGAAGGATGCGATATTTAGATCGCAGGTCGGCTATTTCATCTGGACCCGTCTCAGAAAGCTCAGGAGCAGGCGCGGGAGCAAGTTCTTTGGGGAAGTCGTTCCTGACCGTAATATTTTTAGGACTAACTTCCTCTACGGTGGGGAAGCTATCTTCCTCCTCAACCATGGGTTTCTCACCTACGGGAAGAATGGCCACCGATAAAGGAGTGACATCGGAAACTTCATCGTGAGTATGAGGATAAGTCGACATACCGACATAGTAAGGTGTGTACAACAAAGTACGAGAAAGAAGATATTAACTGGGAAAGAAACCGGAAGTTGAAAGTGAAGAAACTGCGAGAAATGGTGATAAAACCGAAAGAAATAGAAAAGAAGATCAAAGAAGGAACATATGCTTACAAAGAGGAAAGTAGTGAAAGTTTGAAATGAGAAACCCCTCCCCTCTATTTATAGGGTTGGGTGGCATCAAAATCGAGGCAAAAAGCCGTCAATGGCACCAAAACTGCAGCGACAACAGTACAGACTCTGCATCGGGAAGACGCACAATGATGACACGCGTGGCTATGACGTCATCCTATGTCACCTACACCAATCATAGCAGAGTCCAACCGTCAACCCAACCTTGGCCGATTCGATCCAACCGTCACCACCAAATTTCCCTTAGAACTGTCACAGGCAATCGAGGACGTTCAAGATCACAACCTCAATAAGCGAAGGGACTAACTGTATTGGTCAAAATTTGGATTGGGTTTAATAACTATGATGGGCGTGGTCGAAGCTTAAGCCGACCACGACTTAGTGACGAGGAGTCATCTTTAGGAGGGTTAATGCCGAGGTCGAGTAGAGAAACTATGAAAGTAACGACAATATTAGTTTAGGGTAGAGCGAAACTAATACTGTTGTTACTTTCACAGTTTCTCTACTCGATCTCGGCATTAACCCTCCTAAAGATGACTCCTCGTCATTAAGCCGTGGTCGGCTTAAGCTTCGACCCCGCCCATCACCGTTATTAAACCCAATTCAAATTTTGACCAATACAACCATGTGTTTGAATCTTTGGTGCGACATTTTTGCACTATTATTTGGATTCTCCTATCAGAATTCCTGGGTCCATTGCTGGCGTACAACCTTTGTGTTGCTAAAATAGTGTTACTAGACCAAATCTGAACATCTAGTAGCACTATGAGCATCTTACCTATAGTTGGACTTAAACTGATTTCTTACCAAAAAGGCCGACAAAGATATATCAACATTTCTGCTGGGAATTTGAGGATAGTGATAGGGTTTCCTAAGAACATCCCTATAAATAGGAAGAGATAAAAAATAAGAGGGGATCTTGAATTTTTTGATAAGAGCACTCTTATAAAGTTGACTACAAAGATTATACAAAGCTTGTCTTTTCCACTGATTCCTTTGTTCTAAATATACCTTTTCTCACAAGATCCAAGGGTATCGTGTTCATCCCCATTTCATATTATCCCACGTTGTTGTCAGGAAGGAGATTCATCCAAGTTACTTAATATTTGGGTGATAGATTCCTCCTTATTGCATTTATTGCCATTATATGCATTTACTCTTTACACCTACTATTGCATTCATTGACAATCATATATTGGACACATTTTTTTTCTTATATTTAATATTGTTGGACGAAATCTAATCTTATTTACACATTGAATCTCCAGATCTAGTTGTTATTAACGTTAACTAGCATACCTGGTGGGCTGAGCAAGGCCATCAATAAACCGTCTGATCCTCTCTCTCTAAGAGAATAGCATGTCTAGCCAAATCCACGAAACGGGTCTCATATTGGGTCACAGTCATGTTGCCCTGCTGAAGTCGCTCAAACTGACGACGCTTCTCCTTTCCGGTAGTAACAGGCAAGAACTTCTCCAAAAAGAGATGAGAGAACTAATCCCAAGTCAGAGCAGATGATCCAACTAGCCTAGTCAACAGAAAATCCCTCCACCATTTCTTGGCGGAACCAGTCATCTGAAAAGCAGCAAACCATCCGGAGGTATTTCCCGCTCGAGAAGTCTACTCTTGAGTACCCGGTTGTCGTCTTTGAGGTAAGTATCTTGCCTAACCTTGTGGGGGTGGGGGTGGGGGGACTACCCCTTAGGATTTGAGTCTTCTATGTTGATTGTAGCCCGAGTACGCGAGGTGACGAGTGCGTACTCAGACTTATTTGCAAATAGGCTGGCCTTTTAGGATTCCTAGGTTCCTATATTTCCTGCTTATAAAGTGGTAACTGTTATGGTTGAGTTCCTGGTTGCCAGTTTCATCTTCTCCTGTTTGAATTAGATTTTCTTGCTTTCGATTTCCCCTCTTGCTGATTATTTGATCTTGATTGGCTTAACTGAACATCTCCCTTCCTTACCGCATGTTATATTTCTTCACAAGCTGCCTAATAAATTAGAATTAGTATCATCTAGACATATAATTGTTACCAGGAATTGGAATATCTATAGAATTGGTGTCAAGCATGCCCTTGAGTCGTACATGATGATTACATGATTTGCCTTAAATATTAATCAGGTATAGTTGACCATTACCCATATTGGCGGTATTCCCTTGGTACCTCCTATTGTTGAATATTTGCTTAAGCTGGGATTATTCCGTGAAGTAAATTATTAGGCGAGATTGGTTATAGTTGTTTCTTACTAGGGGTGGGCATTCGGTACTTCGGTTCGGTATTTAAGAATTTCGGTTCGGTATTTCGGTA
>MDKH01177437.1:0-17236 GCA_005239495.1 Nicotiana undulata | reverse complement strand
ATATATATATATATATATATATATATATATATTTATATATTCCTACAACGATAGATAACTCATCATATCAAGCTAATATTGTAATCTGGAAAAAATTATAACGAGACATGTTATAACTGTTGAAATTAAGAAGCTGTAAATAATTTTACATTGATGTATTTATATTATACTCTTCTAGAAGATGGTTAAGAAGTTAGTTAGTTATACAATTAGCCGATGTTAGTTATAGATATATAGGGGTGTACAGTCATTTTCTTTTCCTTAATGCAGTAACAGAACAATTCTGTTCTCTCACGTCTCCGCATCCTTATTCTTCTTCTCTGGTCTCTCTAAGCTCGAGCTCAACAATGGCGAGAGGGCTAGAATTTGACATGGTATCAGAGCTATGGTTCTTCGCGGCTGAGCAACGAGCATTTCATCCAGTCAATTCTGTACGTTGTCCACTTCATTCACTCGTTGTTTGATCTCTCTTCCTCTTCATCTTCAACTTTTCTCAGATCTGTTTTTTTCTGTCAAAATGACGCTTAATTCACCTCAAGTTACAGCTGGATCCTCACATGCAAACAATCAGCAGATTGATTGCAACGATCCGTTGTATGTTCATCCCTCGGATACACTGGGTACATCGCTCGTTCCTCCATTGTTAATTGGAACTGAGAAGTGCTCGGAATGGAGGCGATCTATGGAGATGTCACTACTCGTGAAAAATAAACTTGGATTTATTGATGGAACTTGCACTAGAGAGCAGTATGAGAACAATGTCTTCCAATTGCGGCAGTGGGATCGTTGTAATGCCATAGTATAGTCATGGATTCAAAGTTTTGTGGCTAAGGAACTCGGGAAAGGAATTGTGTACTCTTCAAATACCCAGAAGGTTTGGAAAGCACTTAAGGATCGTTTTGACAAAGTTAATGCCACAAAGGTATATCATATACACAGGAAAATTAGTTGCCTAAAACAGGGCATTTCTACTGTATCGGTATATTTCTCTAACCTCAATGACCTATGGGATGAATTTGAGTCGATAATACATGAGCCATGTGATTGTAAGAAATCTAAGACATTTATTGAGTTTCTTCGCCAACAGAAACTTAGGAAATTTTTAATGGGATTAAATGACACTTAAGCTCCTCAGAGGAGCCAAATACTGATGACGCAACCAACTCCTTCACTTGATCAAGCATATTCAATTATAGTTCAAGAGGAAAGTCAGAGGTTAAGTAGTGGATATGGCATACAAGGTGGAATTTTGGGAAGTGGACCAATTAGCAATGAAAGCGGCTCTTTTGTATCAGCAAATAATTCGAATGTGAAGTTCAAAAGGAACATAAATCTGTTTTGTGACTATTGTAAGATGAAAGGACACACAAGAGAGAATTGTTATAAATTGGTAGGGTATCCACAATGTTTTAAGTTCAACAACAAAAGAAGAGGGACAATTGACAACTATACACCTATGGCACACAATGTGAGTACAATAGAAGATGCTAAATGCACAGGATCAGATGGAACTGGAGTAATAAATGGCATGATCAATGCAGCAACTCCAATTTTCACACCTGAGTAGTATCAACAGATTCTCAGAATGTTGAGCGGGGAAAAAGGACCACCAGAAGAACAAACACCAGTGGATGTAGCTAATATGGTAGGTAATTCAATTACTTACCAAATCAAGTGGATCATTGATACTGGTGCTTCATATCACATAGCTTCATCCTTAGATCTATTGTCTAATCCTAAGCATGTTTCTCATTCCAAATCTACCTCAGTTCACTTACCAAATGGACAAAGTACCCAGATCACACATACAGGGTCGTGTGTCCTACCTAACAACCAAATTTTACACGATGTGCTTTATGTGCCCAAATTTAAATATAATTTGTTGTCCTGTGTCTAGATATACCAAAGAGTTAAAATGTATTGTCTCCTTTTACCCTGATCTTTATCTCTTTCAGGATCTCTTCAGTGGTGAGGTGAGGGTATTGGTAGCCTTAAGGATGGACTCTACATCCTCAATCCTTCAAAGCCTGGTGCATCTCTCATTCCTACTTGCATGACCACTAACCAGTCTGCCTCCTCAACTATGTTGTGGCATCAAAGACTTGGCCATGCTGCTTATTCAGTTCTTAAAAGGATACTACAATAAAGACACTATTGTCTAATTCTAATTCTTGTGATTGTCATGTTTGTCCATTGGCTAAGCAAACTAGGCTGCATTTCCCTACTAGCATTTCAAAGTCAAAATGTTCATTTGAACTTGTTCACATGGATGTGTGGGGTCCTTATAGAGTAAACACCTACAATGATTATAGATATTTCCTAACTCTTGTTGATGATTTTTCACGAATGACTTGGACTTTTATCCTAAGACTAAAGAGTGATGTTTTTGTGATTCTGTCAAATTTTCTTCATATGGTAGAAAACCAATTTTCTTCTACTGTTAAAACCTTCAGATCTGATAATGGCTATGAATTTTTCAATTCTCTTTGTTCTAATATGTTTCAAACAAAAGGCGTTGTTCATCAAAGCAGTTGTGTCTATACTCCCCAACAAAATGGGTGGTAGAAAGGAAGCATAGACACTTACTTGAAGTAGGAAGAGCCTTAAGGTTTCAAGCTGCATTACCTCTGAAACTATGGGGTGAGTGCATTCTAGCAGCCACTTATATCATCAACAGATTGCCTAGCACTGTTCTACATGGAAAGACTCTTTATGAGGTTTTTCATGTCCATTCTCCTAAACTAGATCATATAAGGACAATAGGGTGTCTTTGTTTTGCTTCCAGGCTTGACACTCATGACAAATTTCAACCAAAATCCATTCCTGCTACTCTTATAGGTTATGCCCCTACACATAAAGGGTATAAACTATATGAACTTGATTCTGGAAAGGTCTTTGTCAGTCGAGATGCTGTCTTTAAAGAAGATATCTTCCCTTTTAGATGTCCAAAAGAGAAGCTTCCTTCATCACACCATGATACCTCAATCGTTATGCCTACAGCCATTCTGAGTATCTCCCTACCTCTACACCACTGGATCATGATCCAATCTCACATTCATTGCCTTCATCCCCAATCAAAAACTTGTCAGTTTCACCTCCATAACCTCACAGTCCTCTATCCACTAATAGTACATCCCCTAATGTAGAGTCAATCCCATTGGATCTTGTTACTTCCGATGAACCTGTCTCTCCTATTCACCTACCTTACCTCCGCCTAGAAAGTCAGGTAGAACTAGCAATCCACCTATCTGGTTAACTGACTATGTGCATCCACCTCTGCCATCCACCTCTTCTACATCACATCCTATCCAACATTCGGTTTCCTACTCTCATCTTTCTCCTGCTTTCAAAGCCTTCCTCACTTCTTTTTCTGCTGATGTTGAACCCTCATCTTTTCACCAGGCTAGTAAGGATGATAGATGGGTTGCAGCTATGAAACTTGAAATTGAAGCATTATAACAGAATAATACTTGGTCTATAGTTGATTTACCTGTTGGAAAAACACTCATTGGATGTAAATGGATATATAAAATAAAGTACAATGCAGATGCATGGTACTATAGAAAGGTTTAAGGACATATTGGTTGCTAAAGGCTTTACTCAACAGGAAGGTTAAGACTTCCCTGACACTTTTTCACCTGTTGCTAAGCTCACCACTGTAAGTGCTTTTATTGCTACTGCTGCTATAAAGCAATGGCCTATATTTCAAATGGATGTACAAAATGCTTTTCTGAATGGAGACCTTGAAAAGGAAGTCTACATGACTTTACCTCAAGGATTTAGTATCCAGGGGGCATAAGGTTTGTAGGCTACTTAAATTCCTATATGGGCTCAAGCAGGCTTCTAGACAATGGAATTTGAAGCTGACTCAAGCTTTATCCTTAGCGTTTCAAGCAAAGCAAACATGATTACTCTCTATTCACTAGAAATGTGGATAACAAGTTTATTTTGGTTTTGGTCTATGTAGATGATCTTCTTGTTACAGGGAATAACCTACATGAGATTAAAAGAGCTCAGGAGTCTCTGCATCAGCACTTTAAAATGAAAGAACTTGGAGAAGTCAGATGTTTTTAAGGCATAGAGTTTGCTAGAACAAAAGAAGGCATCCTTATGACAAAGAAAATATGCATTGGAGATGATATCAGATGCAGGCCTCGTAGGCTCCAAGCCTAAAGAGACACCAATGGAGCAGAACTTGAAGCTGACAAACACTGAATTTGATGCTTGCACAGACACAAATAAAGAAGATAAGTTACTGAAAGACAGGGGGAGCTATCAAAGGCTCATAGGGAAACTCTTATATCTAACAATAACAAGACCAGACATCTCATATGCAGTTCAGTCCCTAAGCCAATTCATGCATGCACCTAATAAATCTCACTATGAAGCAGCACTTCATGTAGTAAGGTATATCAAGAAGCAACCAGGGTTGGGGCTGTTGATGTCAAGTAATAGCAATGAATAAATAGAGGCATTATGTGACACAGACTGGGCATCATGTCCCATGTCAAGGAAGCATGTTGCTGGATATTGTGTTAAGCTTGGAAATTCAACCATTTCTTGGAAAGCAAAGAAGCAGCACACCATATCTAGGAGCTCCGATGAAGCTGAGTACAGGAGCATGGCACACACAGTAACAGAACTTGTATGGTTGAAGGGATTATTGGAAGAACTAAATGTGAGTCTAAAACTGCCTATGAAACTGTTCTGTGATAATAAACCAGCACTGCAAATTGTTGTTAATCCTATGTATCATGAACGAACAAAACACATCCATTTCTTGGAAAGCAAAGAAGCAGCACACTATATCTAGGAGCTCCGTTGAAGCTGAGTACATGAGCATGGCACACACAGTAGCAGAACTTGTATGGTTGAAGGGATTATTGGAAGAACTAAATGTGAGTCTAAAACTGCCTATGAAACTATTCTGTGATAATAAAGCAGCATTGCAAATTGTTGTTAATCCTATGTATCATGAACAGACAAAACACATAGAAATAGATTGTCACTTCATACGATAGAAAATTCAAGAAGGATTGATCAAGACTTTATATATAGCCAGCCAAGAACAACCAGTTGATGTGTTGACCAAGGCATTGGGACATCAGCAACATGTTGCCTTGATCTCCAAGTTGGGAATGAAAGATGTTGTTCATTCTCAACTTGAGGGGGAGTGTTGAAATTAAGAAGTTGTAAATAATTGTACATTGATGTATCTATATTGTACTCTTCCAGAAGGTAGTTAAGAAGCTAATTAGTTGTACAATTAGCTAATGTTAGTTATAGATATATAGGGGTGTACAATCATTTTCTTTTCCTTAATGCAGTAACAGAACAATTCTGTTCACTCACGTCTCTGCATCCTTCTTCTTCTTCTCTGATCTCTCTAAGCTCGAGATCAACAATGACGAGACCTAGGGCTAGAATTTAACAATAACCAATTAAATTGCATTGATAGTGTAAAAAATCTATAGTTTATCAATGGATATAACTTAAATTCGTATTGAATTATGAAGGAAATATCTGGCTGTTGCTGAAGTCTACATCCACTACATGATTCTTCATGTTGATGGTTGACATTTGTGGTGGATTACTTCCTTTAAGCTAAGCATCTGCGCCCACTTCCAAATGGTCCTATATATCTATATGCACAAGCGGAGTGGGCAACAAGGACAAAAACCCAAGTTTGAAATAAGCATACTCATTTTTCTATCGGTGCTTGAATGCACCTAGCTCCATACGTAGCCATTGACGTTTGGCAGATATTATTACTGTACATATTATTTTCTACTAGAGAACCAAGGGCGAAGCTATGTTGGCCAAAGGGTGGTCAACGGATCACCCTTTGCCAAAAATTATACTGCGTATAAGGTAAAATATTATTTGTTATTGATTAAAAATGGACTTTGAACACACTTGCATAGCCTACTGGCAAAGGATATTCAGAATCTGAACACCTTTATTGTATTTTCTGGCTTTGTCATTGTTGAGAACACGTTTTAATTTTCGTCAGTTCCACATATCAGTCTCCAGCTTCCATACGTTCTGTTTCCCCATTTCATAATTTGGAACTAAAAAAAAAAACTTTCACTTTTTTCTTTTTCTTATGGGATAGCAATAAGGTATACAAATTAATTTCATAACTCTGCTCCTTATAATAGGATTTCAATTATATATATACACCGAAATTTGATAGAGTTTCACTATTAATGTACTTTTACCCAGAGGCGGAGTCAAGATTTGAACCTTATGGGTTCCAAATTGTAATTATTTTAAGTTATTGAGTTCTAAATTAATAAGTTGTACATGTTCAATGGATTTTTTAAGACAAATACATAATTTGAACAAAAACTACTAAGTTCGACCGAACCCGTATCCCGCACTCTACCTCCGCCCCTGATTTTACCTGCTACAACAAGCTACAATATTTATCATGATTGTCGAACCATATGCTTGTTACATAATATTACATGTACTAGGTTCTTAAGTGGCCGATAGTCTGAAAATTATTGATACAATAATAGTCTGTTTGGCCAAGTTTCTCAAGAGGGCAAAAGTGTGCTTTTTTTTCCTCCCCAAAAGTATTTTTTTTTCTAACCTGAAATGTTTGATCAAGCTTTTTGAGGGAAAAAAGTGTTTTTGGGAAGAGGCAGTTTCTGATAAGCAGAAAAAAGTAGCTTCTTCCCAAAAGCAGAACCAGAAGCAAATTTTGACTTTTCTTCTTACCAAAAATATCCTTAACAAAATATAGTATATACAAAAATAATCGTTAAATCTAATACTTAAGATATTAATGTATCAATATTTCTTATTATTTTTAGGATATATTTCTAATATACAGTGACTTTAGGGGTGAATGCTTTTATATTGTTGAACGATTCTTAATATATTTAACTTATATTAAAAGAATTAAGTACTTTTAAATTTGATTTTCATATTTTACTTACATAAAATGAAAAGATTTAATTATAGCATGTAATAACAAACCTTGAAAATTATTTATTTACTTATAATATTAAGTAAATTTATTCATGTCCATATTCATAATTTGATACTTAAAAGCATTTTTTGAAAAACTTGACTAAACACAAATTAATGGTCAAAAATACTTTTCAAAGTGATTAGCCGAACTTAAATTGGTTAGGGGCTCAATTTGTCCCATACCACACATTTTTATACAAGACTAGTAGATTTACCCGCGCTTTGCGCGGAGTTTAAGAAACATCTATAAAATTTTAAAAAAGAATTTATCAAGTTTATAACAAATGTAGATATTATCTATCTTTTATGAGAAAAAGAAAATCGCCAATAAATAAAATATATTTGGTTTAATTCATAAATTTAGTTTATTTGTAATAAATAATCAAAATGATGTATAGTTAATTGTATATTATCAATGAATATTACTTAAGCTTTATCTAATTAATAAAGTCCAAGACCAAGAAAAATAAAACCTAAAATAAAAATAAAAGTCGCATAGATTCTTAAAGTTACCAATTACACAAATAAAATAAATTAAATTATTGTTAGTTGTATATTGAGAAGCTGATATTTTCTATGAGAGAAAATATATACTTTTTGACAAAAGATCATTAGGAAGACCTTCTCCTCTTAGTTTGCAATGTATATTAAAACTTTTATTCCATTAATTTATTGTATTATTCTGGTAGTTAAAGCATGATTTTATGTGATACCTTTAATTGAGTAACTGCAATATTAAATTAGAGATAATGTTACACTTTAAAGAATAAAATTCACCAAGCATTCACATGAACAATTAATTTTTTAATAAAAAAATCTTTCAATAACACACATAATAAGATAAGAATCAAAACTAATTGTGTGTAAATCCTAACATTAGAATAATGAGTGTTGTTTGCAACTTGATTATGAACTTCACTAAGCTTTCAATCATCGATAGTATATCCCGAAATAAAAAATACCTTATTTCATAATATTAATAACTCGTTGTCTAGTGATTTTTAAACTACCGAAAGCCTGCCCCATTCACATTGTTAAATTTTTTATCGGTAATAACCTATTATTACATGTGATTTCTTAATTAATTAGATTACATTATATGTTAACTTAAAGTTATCTACAAATTGTCAATATCATAGATTAATGCCTAATTCAAAAAAGTTCATTGAAGAAAAAAAATAGAGGCAAAAGAATTAAGAACATATAGAAAAATATATTTATAAAATAAATCTATATATAATAGGAAAAGAAAAACACATTAGAATCTCACTTCGACATCGGATAAAATCACGACTCAAAGTTATTGCAATTGTAGAGTACAAATATATACAACAAAAAACAGATATTGTTATGAAACAATAAAGAACAAGAACAATATTGCAGAGAAAGTGAGATGAAATTCTTATTGAATTTTGGGATGATTTACAATGGGGTAAGGCCCCTCTATTTATAGGGAAAGAATGACTTAGCCACAAAGTAGAACTCTCTAAAAGATAGACATTCACTCTAAATAGAATTATATTTATAACACTCCCCCTTGAATGTCTATTCAACAGATAATGTTCCTCGTTAAAACCTTAACTAAAATAAAACCCAATGGGAAAAAATTCTAGAAAAGGAAAAAGAGTACACATGTTTAGAAATACGCCTTTTGGTTGTCTCGTTAAAAACCTTGCAAGGAAAACTCAGTGGGACAAAACCTTGTAAGGAAAAAAGAGTGCAACGCGCATTAACTCCCCCTGATGAGAGCATCAATTCACATCCTTGAGCCTTCGCATCCCAATCTTGTGTATTAGCGTCTTGAAGGTTGACGTTGGTAAAGACTTTGTGAACAAATCAGTCATATTATCACTTGAACGAATCTGTTGCACACTAATATCACCATTCTTTTGAAGATCATGTGTGAAGAATAACTTTGGTGAAATATACTTTGTCTTATCTCCTTTTATGATCCTCCCTTCAATTGGGCTATGCATGCTGCATTGTCTTCATACAAAATAGTTGGTAGTTTGTCACACTTCAAACCACATTTGTCTTGAATAAGATGTATTATAGACCTCAATCACACACATTCTCGACTTGCTTCATGAATAGCAATTATCTCAACATGATTAGATGAAGTAGCCACGATTGATTGCTTAGTCGATCGCCAAGATATGGCAGTACCTCCACATGTAAACACATAGCCTGTTTGAGATCGAGCCTTGTGTGGGTAAGATAAATACCCAGCATCGGCATAGCCAACAAGATCGAGACTGCGATTATTTCCATAAAATAGGCCCATATCGGTAGTTCCTTTTAGTTATCGCAATATGTGTTTGATTCCATTCCAATGTCTCCTTGTAGGAGCAGAACTATATCTTGCTAAGACATTAACTGAAAAAGTTATATCAGGCCTTGTAGTGTTGGCAAGATACATTAGTGCACCAATTGCACTAAGATATGGTACTTCAGGACCAAATAGCTCTTCATTCTCTTCTTGAGGTCGGAATGGATCCTTATTCACATCAAGTGATCGAACAATCATCGGAGTACTTAATGGATGTGCTCCATCCATGTAAAACTGTTTCAGTACCTTTTCTATGTAGATAGATTCATGAACGAAAATTCCGTTTGTCAAATGTTCAATTTGCAAACCAAGACATAATTTTGTCTTTCCGAGATCTTTCATCTCAAATTTTTTCTTTAAATAATCAATTGCCTTTTGGAGTTCTATAGGAGTCCCAATAAGGTTTATGTCATCAACATATACGGCAAGTACAATAAATTTCGATGTTGTTTTCTTTATAAAAATACATGGATAAATGGCATCATTTATATAACCTTCCTTTAATAAGTACTCACTAAGACGATTATACCACATACGCCCTGATTGCTTTAGACCATACAAAGATCTTTGCAATTTGATTGAAAATATTTTCTGGAATTTTGAATTTTGTCTGTTAGGAATTTTAAATCCCTCCGGAATTTTCATGTATATCTCATTATCAAGTGATCCATAAAGGTAGGCGGCAACCACATCCATTAAATGCATGTCAAGCTTTTCATGGACAACAAAACTAATGAGATAATGGAATGTTATAGCATCCATAACGGGTGAATATGTCTCTTTATAATCGACACCAGGCCTTTGTAAAAATCCTTGTACAACAAGGCGTGCCTTATATCTTTGTACCTCATTTTTCTCATTTCTCTTGCGTACAAAGACCCATTTATAGCCAACAGGCTTCACACCATTAGGTGTTTGGACTACATGTCCAAAAACTTCACGTTTCGCAAGTGAATTCAACTCTGATTGGATTGCTTCTTGCCATTTTGGCCAATCACGTCTTTGTCGACATTCTCCAACAGATTGAGGTTCAAGATCTTCACTATCTTGCATAACAACATTATATGCAAAGACATAATCCACCACTATATCCAATCGATTCAAATTTGTCTCAATATCAATTGGATTTATTGATAGTTCCCTATTTTCTTGAGTCTCGGGCTCAGTGGTTTCCTCATGAATCTCAGAATTTATTAAATCGTGAATTTCTTCATGAGACTCTTTCGTAGTGTCATTTTGATCATTTATTTTCCTTTTTCTAGGATTTCGACCCTTAGAACCCAATGGTCTGCCACGTTTTAGGCGTGCTTGTGAGTTGTGACTCATTAGCTATGACACTAGAAGATTGTCCAATAGGGACATTAATACGGATTGGAACATTCTCTACAGGGATATGTGATTTTGTTATCCTTTTCAAATCCGTAAATATGTCTTGCATTTGATTTGCTATTCTTCGCAAATGGATAATCTTTTGTACCTCTTTTTCACAAATAAAGGTACGTGGATCAAGATGAGACATGATGGATTTTCCCACAAAATTTCCCGTTTGGTTTTACCAATTTCTCCCCCTAATTTTTGGAAAAGTGTCTCATCGAATCGACAGTCTGCAAATCGGGCAGTGAATAAATCCCCCGTTAATGTTTCGAGGTAGCGAATAATGGAGGGCGATTGAAACCCAACATATATTCCTAACCTTCTTTGGGAACCCATTTTGGTGCGATATGGTGGTGCTACAGGCACATATACTACGCATTCAAAAATTCTTAAAAGGGATATATTAGGTTCATGACCCAAAACTAATTGCAACGGGGAATATTTATGATAATTTGTCGGTCTGAGACGAACTAGCATTGTTGCATGCAAAATGGCGTGACCCCAAATAGAAGTGGACAACCTCGTTTTCATGAGTAACGGCCTTGCTATCAATTGCAGACGTTTAATTAAAGACTCTGCAAGGCCATTTTGAGTGTGAACATGAGCTACAAGATGTTTCACTTTTATCCCAATTGATAAGCAATAATCATTAAATGTTTGGGATGAAAACTTAGCAGCATTACCAAGTCTAATAGACTTAATCGGATTATCGGGGAATTGCGCCCGTAATCGAATTATTTGTGCCATTAATTTTGCAAACGTGAGGTTGCAAGATGACAATAGGCACGCATGAGACCATCTAGAGGATGCATCTATTAAGATCATAAAATATCTAAACGACCCACTAGGTGGGTGAATAGGTCCACAAATGCCCCCTTGTATACGTTCCAAAAACGCAGGGGACTCAATCCCAACCTTTGTTGGTGATGGTCTAATAATTAACTTGCCTTGATAACAAGAAGTGCAAGAAAATTCATTATTTAAAAGAATATTTAAATTCTTTAATGGATGCCCATTTGAGTTTTCTATAATTCGTCTCATCATAATTGATCCAGGATGTCCCAATCGAACATGCCAAAGTACAAAAGTATTGGAATCAGTAACCTTTTGGTTTACAGTAGAATGTGCCTCCATTGCACTAATTCTTGTCCAATATAGGCCACAAGATAAAGATGGGAACTTCCCAATAACTCTCTTTTGGCCAGAGACATTCTTGGTAATGATGAGATATTCAAGATTATTCTCATCTATTGTCTCAATATGATATCCATTTTGGCGGATATATTTAAAGCTCAACAAGTTCCTCTTGGACTTGGAGGAGAACATTGCATTCTCTGTGATAAGTATTGTTCCCTTAGGCAGAGTTATAATAGCTTTTTCAGAGCCTTCAATTAATTTACTACTACCAGAAATTGTAGTAACATCTGCTTTACACATACTTAAATGAGAGAAATATTTCTTCTCTTTGAATATTGTATGTGTCGTACATGAATCAACTAAACAAATATTTTTACAATTAAACATTGATCCAGGTTTGTTTTGTGAGATATCCATATTTGCTTCTCATTGTTTGACATACAAAAAAAATATACGAATAAATATTAGTACTTATAGAGAAAAAGGGAAAAGAAAACAAAATTGAATCAATGGTTCAATAATGACTGTTTAATTTAATTTTGAGCAAAATCTGATTATAATACGAACAATTATATAGCTAAAAATAATATAATTGTGAGTACACTACGCATATGGATAATACAACTACAACAAAGTTATTTATATGTGCAACCACAAATTGTATTAATAGTCACTTATAAGAGTTATTATAATAAGTACAAATACCTAGTCAAACTCGCCAAAAAGTATAAATACTCAAATATAACTTTAAATAGATATATAAAAATATACGAAGTGTATACTTACAATACTAACAAATAATTAAAACAAACAAATTATATTGCGATTAAAAGTCTCTATGTACTGTAGCTTGTATCAATAAAAAAATGGTTGCCGCTCTCTGTTCCGCGATTTTCTTCCATTATTAAAACAAGTAAATAACCGATAACCTTTTGTTTATGAAACAGAAAAACAGATCTGCCTTTCTTCAACCGATAACGTGTTTGTGGGATATATATCTTTAACAGCTTTCGTATTTGAAAAGAGTAAGGTTTAGAAAGCTATTTCATTTAATTGTTAGAAACAAATTTTCTCACCTTATTCTATTGTCATTGGGTTTTAATAAAGTGTTTATACAAGTATGTTCCCATAGGCCATACCAAAATATTGTATTTGTTATAAATAGAATTTATTTAATCAAACGAACTAAAATTATTTCATAAAAATAAACAATACTAATGACTACTACTCATGTAAAAGACTATGATTACATGATGTTTATTCATTAGCTATTAAGAATATGCAAAAATAAAAATTAAACTACTCAATCATCTTTAACCACGGATCCATCACCAATCAAGTGGTCTATTTTTCCATCAGGGCGCTCAAAGAAGTTTGCCACATCTAAGTGGGTGATGTCAAATTCATTGTCATAGACAAAATTAGCTTCAGGGCCTTGATTCTTTAGAGATGCTTGATAAAGCTCAACCAAATGTCTTGGTACACGACAAATTTTTGCCCAATGGCCTTTTCCACCGCAACGATAACATTCAGTTTCTGAACTATTTGCCTTTGGCTTCTCATATTTCCCTTTCCACTTTGGTGGTTATTTTTCTTTTGGGGGTTATTAACACCAGAAAAATTTCTTCCTTGTCCACGACCATGATCATTAATAGGGCCACGGCCTTTCCCACGTTTGGCATAATGGGAATACACCTCATTCATCTCAGGCAATGGTGTAGACCCAGTGGGTCAATTTTCGTGATTTCTCATGAGCAATTCATTATTTCGCTCAGCCACAAGGAGAAGAGAAATCAACTCAGAGTACTTCTTGAAACCTTTCTCTCGGTATTGCTGTTGCAAGACCATATTGGAAGTAGGGGTGTTCATAAAAACCCGAAAAACCGAACCAAACCGACCAAAAAACCGATACTTTTTAGGTTTGGCTGGATTTTGGTTTTGAATTTCAAAAACCGATCAAAATTGGTTTGGTTTTGGTTTTAATAAAAAAATAATCGAAAAACCCCGAACCAAAAAGACTATAGAAGTAGATATTTAGATTTATTATTACACTTATATATATGTATATTTTAATATAAAGTTTCTAAAATGTTATGATACATATTAGTAATTTGTATTATAAGTCTAGTTCTTTGCGATAACAATAATCTAATTTTTTGTCTTTACATTCTAGTTTGATTGGTAGTTTGCTTTTACTAAGTACAAGAATTATTTCATGTTAAAAATAATCAATTTTTAATTGACTTAAATTATTCATCACTATTTGATTCATTTATCATCAATATATCATGGTAAATGATAGATTTCTCAAAGCACAATTGGTTTGTTAGTGTTACTTAAAAAATGTAGTCGCCGTGGAATATGTGTTTGGTAGTGTATGTCTCATATTTAAGAAAAAACCGATAAATAACCGAAAAAACTAGAAAACCGAATCTCTAAAAAACCGACTCAATTGGTTTGGTTTGGTTCAAACATTTTTAAGAAATGACTTACTTGGTTTGGTTTCTTTTTAGGGAAAAACCGATCCAAACCGAACCATGAACACCCCTAATTGGAAGCATGAAACGTTGTAAACGTTTTTCAAGCATATCATAATCAGTGATTGTATCTCCACAGAGTTTCAATTTTGAAGTAATTCTGAACATCGCAGAATTATATTCAGAAACAGACTTAAAGTCTTGGAGCCTCAGATGAGCCCAATCATATCGTGCTTGTGGAAGAGTGACCAACTTTAAGTTGTCATATCTTTCCTTTAAGCCATTCCACAAAACAAGTGGATCTTTGACTGTGAGATATTCTATTTTCAACCCTTCATCAAGGTGATGGCGCAAGAAAATCAAGGCCTTAGCACAATCTTGGGTAGACGCTTTATTTTTATCTTTAATGGCGTCTCCAATACCCATTGCATCTAAATGGATTTCAGCATCCAACACCCATGTCATATAGTTCTTGCCTGAAATTTCAAGGGCAACGAACTTTCTTTTCATAATGTCAGTCATAATTAAAAAAAAGGAGAGGACAAAAGTTATACTTTAATCTTCTCAAAGAGCTTCTTGAGACGGTAGAGTCTCGTGCTGATAACGTGTTATGAAACAATAAAGAACAAGAGCAATATTGCACAGAAAGAGAGATGAAATTCTTATTGAATTTTGGAATGATTTACAATGGGATAAGACCCCTCTATTTATAGGGAAAGAATGACTTAGCCACAAAGTAGAACTCTCTAAAAGATAGACATTCACTCTAAATAGAATTCAATTTATAACAGATATCAAAATCTCTATGTATATATTATTTTTTTTAAAAATCATTACTTCAACTTATACAACATAAACCTAAATACGGCAAAACAAAGATCAGTAATGTGATGACCCAAAAGGTCATCCCGTGTATCTTAGTTAATTCTGTATTCCGAGGTCGTGAAAACCTCCTTATATCTTACCTCGATTTTGCGTGCGCAGCCCGTACGTGTAGTCGGGAAGCCGTTATGTGAAAAATTGATAAAAATGATATTTGTGTGTTGGAATATGAATAAAGTTGACTTTGGTCAACATTTTTGGTAAACGGGCCCAGACCCGTGATTTGACGATCCCAGAAGGTCCGTAGGAAAATATGGGACTCGGGCGTATGCCCGGAATCGAATTCCAAGGTCCCAAGTCCGAGAAATGAATTTTTAAAGAAAATTATTTTCTGAAAAATATAAAGGTTTTTGAAAATGAAATTCTATGTGAAACCTGTGATATCGGGCCCGTATTATAGTTCCGGAGCCCGGTACATTTTCGATATGATTTATATGTGTTATCTATGGAGTTTGGTAAGAAACGGACTATGTTTGACGTGATTCGGATCTTATATGCAAAATTTGAAAATTTAAGAGGTTTTGAAGTATTTCATTGATTTTGAGGTTTAATTCATTTTTTTATGTTATTTTGGTGGTTTAATTACTCGAATAAGTCCGTAGGATATTTTTGAGATTTTGTGTATATTTGGTTTTGAGTCCTGAGGGCTCGGGTGAGTTTCGGGTAGGTGTCGGGGTGCAAAACTTGGTAATAATTCTAGTGTTTAATGTTGTCATCTGGTGTCTGGTATTTTATGCTATGCGAACGCATAGGATAGGCTGCGAACTCATAGCACAAGGTTGGGGCTGGGCAGAATTAGGCTTGTGCGAACGCACCCATGAGGATGCGATCGCGGAGGAAAACCAGTTAAAGCTATGCGAACGCACCATGTAGGTCGCGAACGCACAACCTATGAGGGGAACCTGGGGGCTGGGTGTAATTTACCCTGTGCGAACGCGGCCCCACAACCGCGAACGCATAGGTCTGAGTAGCTAACCCTTCGCGAATGCGGCCTGAGGCCCGCAAACGCGGAGAGTAAAAATGCCCAGTCATTTTTAAAGTCAAAAACATAATGTATTACGGGAATTTTCACAATTTTCATAAACCTCTTCTTCTCCACACCTCTTAGGCGATTTTTGAAGAGCTTCATCACCATAACCTCTTAGGTAAGTAATTCTAACCTTGTTTTCTCCCATTTTTATTAACACCCATTAGATTCTAGGCCTAAAAACATGGGAGTTAAGGTAGAAAATTAGGGATTTGGGTAGAGTTAGGGCTTTTTGATTATTTGGGAATTTGACCTCGTTTTGGGGTCGGATTTCAAAACAAATTATATATTCGGGCTCGTGGGTGAATGGGTAATCGGGTTTTGTCCGAACCTCGTGTTTTGACCAAGCGGGCCCGGGGTCGATTTTTGGATTTTTAGGAAGAATGCTGGAAATTCTATAATTAAGCATTGGAATTGAATTATTTAGCATTTATTGATGTTATTGGGTCAATTATGTCTAGATACGATTGATTTGGAATCGGGTTAGAAAGGAAAAGCGGTGCTAGAGGCTTGATTTGGATTCTTGGAGTCGAGGTAAGTGTTTGGCCTAACCTTAGCTTGAGAGAATAGGTGTTGAGTCTTATGTGCTACGTGTTTATTCCATGTTCAATGTATAGGTGAGGTGACGAGTACCTATACATTGTTGTCAAGCATGCCCGTGAGTCAGTTCTTATGGTATATGTGTTTTTCCTCGATATTCACTGTGTTATGAAGTAGATTTCATTTTGGAGATTATTCAATTGTTGGAAATATTTGGTTGTGAACACTGTTGATAGTTGTTCGGTTGAGGATTATTTTGTTAAATTATACATTTGAGCGAGATTGGTTATAGTTGTGTCCCTTGCTGGGACGGTGATATTTCTGTTATTGTTCCCTTGCCGGGATGTTGTTGTATTGGTAAAAAATATAGACTCATACGTGTACATATTTTTGATGACTCAGCCATCCAGGTGGACCAAATAAAATATCACACGTGGACACGGGATAAAAAGATACGGTCAATACAAGGAATTAGCCGCGGAAAGATCA
>MDKH01090717.1:0-16053 GCA_005239495.1 Nicotiana undulata | reverse complement strand
GGTACATATTTGTTTATATGTACTCATGCTGCACTTTCTTTCTTTTTCTGCACTTGATTGTGCTGGTCTTGAGGCTGGTTCGTTTGGTCATCCGCCTGCTGATAGATACTGATCGCGGTGTCACTCCATACGGTGAGCTGTCTTCTTGGCGTCATCCTGACAGCACCTCTGGAGCCTTCTAGTTTCATTTTGCTCAGTCTTTTGTTCCAGACTGCGGCTTGTATATTTTTGTATATGTATATTTCAGTTGTTGTATCTATGTAGCCGCCCGTTGACACTGTGACACTAGTCCTGGCACACACTTGTTGTAGTTATGTTGGTAATTTGGGGTTGTATATATTGGGCCTAGCTGTGGCTCAGCTTGTTTCTACGGCCTTACCCCATACCGTTGATTATATTCCGCACTTTTATTGTTATAGTTGTACGTTGGCTTGCCTAACCTCGCCGTTAGGTGCCATCACGACCTGAACCCGTTCTGGGTCGTGACACTGGGAGATCCCCCCACCACTGCATATTTAAATTGGGAACTACAGACATATTCTAGGAGATCTCCCCTGTACTGCATATTTAAATTGGGGACTACAGAAATATTATGGGAGATCTTCCTTGTATTGCATATTTATATTTAGAACTATGAGACGACATCCATATTCCACTTTGTGATACGTTGTGCTGAGCCAAGGGCTCCATTTTACTATTTTATTTTATATTATTCTTTTTAACTGCTTATTATAGAAATTACCTCTTTTTGTACTATTTAAAATGATTTATTTAGAAATTCAGTAGAGCCTTAACCTGACCTCATCACTACTCGACTAGGGTTAGGCTTGGCACTTATTGAGTACAAATTGTGGTGTACTCATGCCCTTTCTTGCACATGTTTTTCGTGTGCAGATCCAGGTTCGAGTTCTCAGCCGCGTGGCTAGTGGTCGTTGCAGCTGTTATCAGGAGACCGTAAGGTATTTCTGCCGCGTCCGCATAATCCTCCGAGTCACCTTCCATTCTATCTTATAGAGACATTTACTATGTGCTTTCCGTTTTCTTGTTTAGAGCTACAATAGTATAGAAGCTTGTGACTGTATTGTGACAATCTGGATCTTAGGGTATATATTTCTACATGCCGAGCGGCGTTGTTATGGTCATTTAGATTTTTCATTTCCCGTCTTTAATTTTTATTGCATTTAATTAAGTTCTTATTCGTAAATATAGGCTTACCTAGTCGTAGAGACTAGGTGCCATCAAGATACCTTTCGGAGTGTAAATCGTATCGTGACATTGGGTTGTATTAAAAATAGGGGAGTTGCTGCCCGATTTTCCTTAACTCATACGAGTAGAAAAATTCGATGGTAAGACATTATATGTTAACGACAATATCATGTCACTTGTTGTAGATGAAAGAAGTTGTTTTGAGCTTGGTTGATTAATAAGGAAGAGATCATACAGGTATGTTAAGGCTAATTCTTTCTTTTGGCATGATCCAAGAAACGATACGTAAACGTAATGATATTCCATAAGTGGTTCTACTCTTAACATTTAAGGATTTCTATGTTATTCATTCCCGTAAAGTGATATTCGGGCATGCTTAAGTATGTATCTAGTTCCCTATTGAGCTATTTGATAAAGATGTTAATGTTTATAATATAGTGATACATGTACATGCATCTTTATGGATTTACCACCGTGCTATGGCCGCCCGAGCAGTTACCACTGGTTGGACAGTTATGTATCATATTTACCACTAAGCTACGGCCGGTCGGGCAGTCATTCATTTACCACCGTGCTACGACCGGTCGGGCAGATCAGTTGGGCAGTCATGTATCATATGATATGGCTAATAGAAACAATCTGAAAGATAAGCATTGTATATATATATATATATATATATATATATATATATATATATATATATATATATATATATATATATATTTATATATGTGTGTGTGTGTATAATAAGTATGCATATAAGGTGGCACTTCAAAGATTCAAGTTGACTCTTATATGTCTATAGTTAATGTTGTGTAACGACCCGGTCGGTCGTTACGTAGAGCATGCAATATTTTCTCTGTTTCTGCCTTGTTGTAGATTGGTTAGATTGTTCATAATGAGTTAGAATTGGTTAGCTCGGGTTTGGATTGGTTATAGAAGGAATTGAGTCACCTAGTCTCTAAAAGTAACCTTAGAATTGGAAAAGTCAACTTGCAGTTGACTTATTGGTAAATGACCTCAGAATGCCGATTTGATAGCTCGGATAGCTTCTTTAAGTTATTTGGGACTTAGGAGCGTTTCCGGAATGTTTTTATGATGTCCGGTGTATAATTAGGCTTGAATTGGCAAAAGTTAGTTTTGGCAATTTCTGATTGGCAGTGGAAAATAGGCTATCGGGGTCGGAATGGAATTCCGACAGTTGGAACAGGTTCATAATGTCATTTTGGATGTGTCTGCAAATGTTTAGGTCAATCAGAATTGTTTTGGGTAGTTTCGGCATCGTTGGTGGAATTTAGAAATTTCAATGTTCATAGGCTTGAATTTGATGAGTTTTTTGAGTTTTGACGTTGTTTTTTGTGATTCGAAGGCTCAAATAAGTTTGAATGGTCATACATGATGCGTTGGTGTGTTTGGCTGCGGTCCCGAGGGGCTTGGGATGGTTTTGGGTGGTTATCGAGAAGTTTGGAGTGACTTTGGTGATTCTGCAGGTTGCTGTTTCTGGTGTTTTCGCACTTGCGGAAAGGGAGCCGCAGGTGCAGTCCCGCAGGAGCGAACTGGGCTCCGCATATACGAGATTTGGCTTAGTGTGGAGTGGTCTGTAGGTGCGAGGAATTTGTCGCACATGCGAGGTCGCAAGCGCGGAAGATGAATCGCAGGTGTGGATTCGGGAGGTTCTAGGGGAGATCGCAGGTGCGGAAGGAGGATCGCACCTGCGAAGGCGCATGTGCGAGTAATTGGTCGTAGGTGCAAGATCCTTGGATAGAAAGTATAAAAACCAGCCTACGCAAATTTTAGTCATCTTTCTCAATATTTCATCCGTGTTTGAAGCTTTTGAAGGGTTTTTGAAGAGGGAATTCGATAGTGATTCGTGGAGGTAATATTTTTTGACTCTAAACTCGTTAATGCATGATTAAAGGTCGGATTAATGATGGAAAATTTGGGAAACAATCATTGAAAATTGGTAGTTAGGGCTTGGGATTAAGAGGCTTTGAAATGGGAATTTGAGGGGTCATTTGGACTCCAATTTCTGTGTTCTTGGTATGTATGGACTCATGGGAGGACGAGGTTTCTTGTGGTGTAAATTTTATCGAGTTCCGAGACATGGACCCGGGGTGCGGGTTTGATCAATTCTGGAATTTTAGAGTATTTTTTATAGATTTCGATTGGCATTCAGTCTTTAGCATATTATAATGATATAAATCTGATTGTTGGTAGATTTGGAGAACTCGGAGGCCGAATTTTGAGGCAAGGGCACTGCAGAGTAGTGTTTTAGCCGGTTTTGAGGTAAGTAACGTCTTCAACCTTGGATTTGAGGGTTCGAAACCCCAAGTTACCTGATATTTGCTGTTAACTATGGTGACGCACTGGCCAAGTGACGGGCATGTAGGCGTATACGGATTGTTATGGCCTGGCTCATCCCATGGCATTGTCTAATGGTTGTTTCACATTGATACTTGTACTGCAAAGGAGGAGATTTTCGTGAACATATTAGAAATCATGATATGTGTAATTGCTAAGGCTTCATGCCAATGTGTTTAGACTGAAACGGTCAATTGTTGTTGTCTCTATCTATAGTTTTTTATTATCATGCACTCAGTCCTGTTGTAGCATACATCTTAAAGCCTCAGTCTCAACAATTGTTAGTTATATTGCATTATCATTGTTTGGGCTAAATTATACATATTCGAGAGCATTGTGAGTGAGACTTGAAAGTATTTATTCTAAGTGAGGCCTAGAGCCGGATTTTTGAGACAGTTATGAGATCGAATTTCACACCGCAGCGATCCTTGAATCATACCTTCGTTGGTTTTATATGGCGCTTGGGCTTATAGGAGCCCCTCCGGAGTCTTGACACCCCCAGTGAGCGCACAAATATTCAGGGATGGATCTTCCCTGGACATGGATCTTGTCCGAGCGATATGTTCCGGAGTTGGATCTTCTCCATGGGGTTTTTGTTGGAGATGGATCTTTTCCGTGGGGATGGATTGGCCTTTTTACCCAGTACTGAGTGGCTATGTCACTTTGTTTATCTATACTCCGGCATGGACCTTCCCTAGGATTCATGGCCAATATTGGTACTAAGTGGACTTCCTTATGAGGGTTTAGGTACTGGGTACATATCATTTTCTGATTTCTACATGAACTTATGCAAAGAAACAGCCATAACTTGGTGTATTGGGCTTAATTCTTACTATATTACTGTCATGTTCAAGTTATATGTTGTTGTTCATAACTACCGGAGGTTTAGTCCGTCACTACCTCTCAGCCCATAGGTTGTTTTCGTTACTTACTGAGTTGGTGTACTCACGTTTTACCCTGCACATTGTGTGTAGATCCAGGTACATTGAGATCCAACTCTGGTCAGTGAGTCGCAACAGTTTCATCGGAGTTGATGAGGTAGCAGCTGGAGACCGTGATCTCGTCATCTCTTCTCTTATTCTACCTGTCGTATTACTTTTAGACTATGTTGATCATTTTCCCTTATTTTGGGTCTTATTTATGTATTTGCAGCTCGTGACTGCGTGACACCGGATCCGAGGCTGTAGTATTTAAATTTTGTTTTCCTTCCTTAAATTGTTTCCCAGTTTCTTTAATTTCTACTATTATTGATTTGGATTTATTAAAAATGAACATTTTCTCCAATAATCGGACCTAGAACTGTTATAGCTAGGTGGCTGACCTGGTTCCATGACAGGCGCCATCACGACTCCGAAATTGGGTTGTGACAAGTTGGTATCATAGCTCTAGGTTGAATAGGTCTCACAAATCATGAGCAAGTTTAGTAGAGTCTTGCGGATCGGTACGGAGATGTCTGTAATTATCTTCGAGAGGCTACAAAACCCTTAGGAAAATTCCACATCTTTGAATTTTGTCGTGCGACTCTGTTGAATTCTGGAACTTAACTCTTGTTGTTTTCACTCTCTCACAGATGGTGAGGACTCGTGCTACCGACAGTGGTGACCAGGCACTAGCAGAACCATCTAGAGGTCGAGGCCATGGCAGAGGGAGGGGTGCAGCCCGCATAGTAGCTGGGGCAGCACCTATGGACCCTCCCATTGTCCAAGATCAGGTTCCCGCAGTTGAGATTCCAGCAGGACAGGCTCAGGCACCAACAGTGCCCATAGTGATTCCGGGTCTTCAAGAGACCCTAGCTCAGATTTTGACGGTGTGCACCAGCTTGGCACTAGCCATTGCGATGTCCACTACTGCTACTACTTCTTAGGTTGGGGGAGGCATTCAAACTCCAGCTACCCGGACACCTGAGCAGGTCACCCACAGACTTCAGACACCTAGGGCAGTTCCACTATAGCCTATATCTCTGGTACAGGATTATGTGGTCCCAACTTTAGCTGATGATGAGCAGCGTAGGTTGGAGAGGTTCAGTAGACTCCAGCCTCCGACTTTTAGTGTTACATAGGGCGAGGATGCTCAGGCGTTCTTGGATAGTGTCAGAGGATACTACGCACAACAGGGATATTAGAGGCCAGTGGGGTTCCATTCACTACTTTTCAGTTTTCAGGAGCTGCACTTGCTTGGTGGGAGGCCTACGAGAGGCGTAGACCCACTGATGCAGCCCCCTTTACATGGCACCAATTCTCCATTCTCTTCTTTGAGAAGTATATACCAAAGTCTCGCAGGGAGGAGCTGCGCAGAGAGTTCGAGCAGTTGCGTCGAGGAGACATGACCGTGACAGAGTATGAGATGAGGTTCTCTGAGTTAGCCCGCCATGCCATCTGGCTAGTTCCCACAGATCCAGAGAGGATCTGGAGGTTTTTTGACGGTCTTACTTATCAATTACGGATCTTTCTGACTTAGGAGAGGGTATCTGAGGCTTTATTTTAGGAGGTAGTTGACATAGCTAGGGAGATTGAGTCAGTGCGCCGCCAGGAGCGTGTTGATGGGGAGGCCAAAAGGCCTTGAGGATCTGGTAGTTATGGTGGTGGTCACTCGGGGGTCAGTCTCAGTACAGCAGAGGCCGTCCATTCAGGCCTCCTCGGCCAGCCCGTCTAGTTTACAGTGGTACTTCATCAGTACATGGCCCTCGTAGTTCTCATTTGGGTCATTCATCATTCAGTGCACTTCCAGCCCAAAGCTCATCCAGGCCACAGTTAGTTCAGGGTTCTTCAGCACATGACTCTTCTAGCAGCTACTCTGGTTCCAAGGGTTCCCTTCAACCCCCACCATCTTTTGCTGAGAGGGGTTGTTTCGAGTGTGGGGATCCAGTTCACATCAAGAGGTATTGTCCCCTCCATTCTGGTAGTTCTTATCAGCAAAGGAGCCAGCCTCCAGCTTCAGCACCAATTTCTACACCACCCGCCCAGGCAGCCAGGGGTAGAGGTCAATCAGTCCGAGGCCTCCCTAGAGGGGGAGGTCGATCAGGTGGAGGATAGGCTCATTTCTATGCACTTCCGGCCAGACCTGATGCCATAGCTTCAGATGCAGTGATTACAGGTATTATTTCCATTTGTCGCCGAGATGCTTTGGTATTATTTGTTCCTGGTTCTACGTATTCATATGTTTCATCATACTTTGCATAATTCTTGGGTATGCCTCGTGAGTCCTTGATTTCAGTTGTTCGTGTGTCGACTCTAGTAGGGGATACGGTTGTGGTAGATCGGGTGTACCGGTCTTGTGTCATATATATTGGGGGTCTGGAGACCCGAGTGGATCTATTATTGCTTAGCATGATTGACTTCGATGTGATATTGAGCATGGATTGGCTATCTCCGTGCCATGGCGTTCTTGACTATCATGCAAAGATTGTGACCTTAGCTATGCCCGGATCACCGAGGATTGAGTGGAGAGGTTAGGTGGAGTATGTGCCTAGTAGAGTAATTTCCTATCTGAAGGCTCAGCGTATGACTGGGAAGGGATGTGAGTGTTATCTGGCCTTTGTGAGGGATGTTAGTAGTGAGACTCCTTCTATTGATTATGTTCCTGTGGTCCGTGAGTTTCCTGATTTATTCCCTGTAGACCTGCCAGGCATGCCACCTGACAGGGACATTGACTTTGGTAATGAATTGTTGCTAGATACCCAGCCTATCTCTATTCCGCCTTACCACATAGCCCCATCACAGTTGAAGGAATTGAAGGAGCAGCTTCAGAAACTCCTTGATAAGGGGTTCATTCGGCCTAGTGTATCACCCTAGGGTACCAGTGTTGTTCGTAAAGAAGAAGGATGGTTCTATGCGCATGTGCATTGACTATAGGCAGCTGAATAATGTTACAGTAAAGAACCGGTATACTTTGCCTCGCATTGATGACTTGTTTGATCAGCTTCAGGGAGCTAAGGTGTTCTCCAAGATTTTCTTGAGTTCAGGGTATCACCAGTTGAAGATTCGGGATCTGATATTTTGAAGACTGCTTTCAGGACCAGATATGGTCACTATGCGTTCTTGGTCATGTCTTTTGGGCTGACCAATGCCCCAGCCGCGTTCATGCACATGATGGACAACGTGTTTCAGCCTTACCTTGATTCATTCGTTGTTTTGTTCATTGATGACATCCTGGTGTATTCTCGTAGCCAGGAGGAGCACGCTCAGCATTTGCAGGTTGTGTTGCAGAGGTTGAGAGAGGAGAAACTTTATGCAAAGTTCTCCAAGTGTGAGTTATGGCTTAGATCGGTAGCTTTCTTGGGTCACGTGGTGTCTAGTGAGGGTATTCAGGTGGACCCGAAGATGATAGAGGCGGTGCAGAGTTGGCCCAGACCGTACGCAGCTATAGAGATTAGGAGTTTCCTTGGTTTGGCGAGTTATTACCATCGCTTTGTGAAGGGATTCTCTTTTATTGCTTCACCACTTACCAGATTGACCCAGAAGGGTGCTCCATTTAGATGGTCTAATGAGTGTGAGGAGAGCTTTCAGAAGCTCAAGTCAGCATTGACCATAGCTCCGGTATTAGTCTTGCCTACTGGTTCAGGTTCATATACAGTCTACTGTGATGCTTCCAGAGTTGGCTTGGGAGCGGTTTTGATGCAGGACGGTAGGGTGATTGCCCGAGCGTCTAGACAGTTGAAGGTGCACGAAAAGAATTATCTAGTGCACGATCTTGAGCTAGCTGCCATTGTTCATTCTTTGAAGATTTGGCGTCATTATTTATATGGGGTTCAGTGTGAGATTTTTACCGATCATCGCAGTTTCCAGTACCTGCTGAAGCAGAAGGATTTGAATTTGCGCCAGAGGAGATGGTTGGAGCTTCTTAAAGATTATGACCTCACCATTTTATATCATCCGGGGAAGGCCAATGTGGTGGCCGACGCTCTAATTCGCCGAGCAGGGAGTTTGGGGAGTCTAGCCTATCTTTCAGCAGCAGAGCAACCCTAAGCACGTGATGTTCAAGCCTTAGCAAGGCATCTTGTGAGGTTTGATTTGTCAGATCCTCTACGGGTGGTAGCTAGCATGGCTTCCCGACCTTCTCTCTATGATCAGATTATAGCACGTCAGTATGATGACTGTCATTTTTTGGTTCTTCAGGACAGGGTCTGTCGAGGTGATTCCAGAGATGTGACTATTGATGATGACGGGGTTATGAGGATGCAGGGCCGTATTTGTGCGCCCGATGTAGATGGCCTTCGAGAGTTGATTTTGGAAGAGGCCCATAACTCGCGGTATTCCATCAATCCAGGTGCCACGAAGATGTACCGGGACCTGAGACATCATTATTGGTGGAGGCGGATGAAGAAGGATATTGTTGAGTATGTAGCACGGTGTCTCAACTGTTAGCAGGTCAAGTGTGAGCACCAGAGACTAGGTGGATGGCTTCAGGAGATAGCTATTCCGGAATGGAAGTGGGAGCGGATCACTATGGACTTTTTAGTTAGTCTTCCACGTACATCGAAGGGATTAGATGCTATTTGGGTCATTATGGATTAACTAACCAAGTCCGCGCACTTCATTCCTGTCAGTACTACTTATACTTCGGAGAGGTTAGCTGGTATTTACATCAGGGAGATTGTCCGATTGCATGGGGTCCCAGTTTCTATTATTTCTGACAGAGGTACTCAGTTCACATCTCAGTTTTGGAGGGCTATGTAGAGAGGTATGGGTACTCAGGTAGAGATGAGCACATCATTTCATCCCCAGACCGACGGGCAGTTTGAGCGGAATATTCAGATCCTAGAGGACATGTTGCGTGCATGTGTGATTGATTTTGGTGGTTCGTGGGATCGGTTTCTGCCATGAGCGGAGTTCGCATATAATAACAGCTACCAATCTAGTATTCAGATGGCGACGTATGAGGCTTTATATGGTAGGAGGTGTAGATCTCCGGTTGGTTGGTTTGAGCCTGGTGAGGCTAGGTTGTTAGGCCCGGATATGGTTCAGGATGCACTGGAGAGGGTGAAGTTGATTCAGGAGCGACTTCGCACTGCTCAGTCCAAACAGAAGAGCTATGCAGACCAGAGGTTCGGGACGTGTTTTTCATGGTGGGTGATAAGGTACTGCTGAAGGTGTCACCCATGAAGGGTGTTAAGAGGTTCGGGAAGAGGGGAAAGCTCAGTCCCCGGTTCATTGGTCCGTTTGAGGTGCTTCAGAAGGTTGGAGAGCTGGCTTACAAACTTGCCTTGCCGTCCAGGTTATCGAGTGTGCATCTGGTATTCCATGTGTCGATGCTCTGGAAGTATGTTGGTTACCCGCCTCATGTCTTAGATTCAGTACAGTTCAGCTCGAGGGTGATATGTCTTATGAGGTGGAGCTAGTGGCTATATTTGCTCGCGAGGTCAGGAAGTTGAGATCAAAGGAGATAGCTTCAGCGAAGGTGCAGTGGAGAGGTCAGCCAGTATAGAAGGCCACTTGGGAGACCGAGTGGGAGATGCGAAGCAGATATCCTCACCTGTTTGAAACTTCAAGTATGTTTCTAGACCCGTTCGGGGACGAATGTTTGTTTAAGAGGGGGAGAATGTAACGACCCGGCCGGTCCTTACGTAGAACATGCATTATTTTCTCTGTTTTTGCCTTGTTGTAGATTGGTTAGAATTTTCATGATGAGTTAGAATTGGTTAGCTTGGGTTTTGAGTGGTTATAGAAGGAATTGAGTCACTTAGTCTCTAAAAGTAGCCTTAGAGTTGGAAAAGTCAACCCGAAGTTGACTTATTGTTAAATGACATCGGAATGCGAATTTGATAGCTCGGATAGCTTCATTATGTGATTTGGGACTTAGGAGCGTGTACGGAATGTTTTTGTGATGTCCGGTGTAGAATTAGGCTTGAATTGGCGAAAATTCGTTTTGGCGATTTCCGATCGGCAGTGGAAAATAGGATATCGGGGTCGAAATGGAATTCCGACAGTTGGAACAGGTTTGTAATGTCATTTTGGATGTGTCTGCAAATTTTCAGGTCAATCGGAGTTGTTTTGGATAGTTTCGGCATCGTTGGTGGAATTTAGAAATTTCTATGTTCATAGGCTTGAATTCGATGAGTTTTTTGAGTTTTGACGTTGTTTTTGGTGTTTCCAAGGCTCGGCTAAGTTTGTATGGTCATACATGATGCGTTTGTATGTTTGGCTGGGGTCCCGAGGGGCTCGGGATGGTTTTGGGATGTTAACGGGAAGTTTGGAGTGACTTTGGTGATTCTGCATGTTTGGTTGCTGTTGCTGGTATTTTCGCACCTGCGGAAAGGGAGACGCAGGTGCTGTTCTGCAGGAGCGGACTGGGCTCCGCAGGTGCGAGATTTGGCTGAGTGGGGAGTGGTCCGTAGGTGCGAGGAATTTGTCGCACCTGCGAGATCGCAGGCGCGGATGATGAATCACAGGTGCGGATTTGGGAGGTTCCAGGGGAGATCGCAGATGCTGAAGAAGGATTGCACCTGCGAAGCCACAGGTGCGAGTAAGTGGTCGCAGGTGCGAGATCCTTGGACAGAAAGTATAAAAACCAGCCTTCGCAAATTTTATCCATCTTTCTCAATATTTCATCCGGGTTTGAAGCTTTTGAAGGGTTTTTGAAGAGGGAATTCGATAGTGCTTCATAAAGGTAAGATTTTTTTACTCTAAACTCGTTAATGCATGATTAAAGGTGGGATTAATGATGGGAAATTTGGGAAAAATCTGTGAAAATGGGTAGTTAGGGCTTGGGATTAAGAGGCTTTGAAATGGGGATTTGAGGGGTCACTTTGACTCCGATTTTTGTGTTCTTGGTATGTATGGACTCATGGGAGGACGAGGTTTCTTGTGGTGTAAATTTTATCGAGTTCCGAGACGTGGGCCTGGGGGCCGGGTTTGATCAATTCCGGAATTTTTGAGTATTTTTTATAGATTTCGATTGGGATTCATTCTTTAGCATATTATAATGATATGCATCTGATTTTTGGTAGATTTGGAGCACTCAGAGGCCGAATTTCGAGGCAAGGGCACTGCAGAGTAGTGTTTTAGCCGGTTTTAAGGTAAGTAACGTCTTCAACCTTGGAACTGAGGGTTCGAAACCCCTAGTTATTTGATATTTGTTGTTAAGTAAGGTGACACACTTGCCAAGTGACGGGCATGTGGGCGTATACCGATTGTTGCGGCCTGGTTCATCCCATGGCATTGTCTAATGGTTATTTCACACTGATACTTGTACTGCGAATATCGAGATTTCTGTGAACATATTAGAAATCATGATAAGTGTAATTGTTAAGCCTTCATGCCAATGTGTTTAGACTGAAACGGTCAATTGTTGCTGTCTTTATTTGTAGTTATTTACTATCATGCACTCAGACCTGTTGTAGTATACATCTTAAAGCCTCAGTCTCAGCATTTGTTAGTTATATTGCATTATCATTGTTTGGGCTGAATTATACATATTTGAGAGCATTGTGAGTGAGACTTGAACGTATTGACTAAGTGAGGCCTAGAGCCAAATTTTTGAGATAGTTATGAGATCGAACTGCACACCGCAACGATCCTTGAATCATACCTTCATTGGTTTGATATGGCGCTTAGGCTTATAGGAGCCCCTCCAGAGTCTTTACACCCCAAGTGAGCGCACAAATATTGAGGGATGGATCTTCCCTGGACATGGATCTTGTCCGAGCGATATGTTTCGGAGATGGATCTTCTCCGTGGGGTTTGTTCTGGAGATGGATCTTCTCTCTGGGGCTGGATTGGCCTTTTTAATCAGTACTGAGTAACTATGTCACTATGTTTATCTATACTCTGGGATGGACCTTCCCTGGGATTCATGGCCAATCTTGGTACTGAGTGGACTTCCTTTTGAGGGTTTGGGTACTGGGTACATATCAATTTCTGATTTTTACATGAACTTATGCAAAGACACAGCCATAACTTGGTGTATTGGGCTTAATTATTACTATATTACTATTGTTCATAACTACCAGAGGTTTAGTCTGTCACTACCTCTCAGCCCACAGGTTGTTTTCGTTACTTACTGAGTTGGTGTACTCACGTTATACCCTGCACCTTGTGTGCAGATCCAGGTACATTGAGAACCAGCTCTGGTCAGTGAGTCGCAGCAGTTTCATCGGAGTTGACGAGGTAGCAGCTGGCGACTGTGATCTCGTCATCTCTTCTCTTATTCTACCTGTTGTATTACTTTTAGACTATGTTGATCATTTTTCCTTCTTTTGGGTCTTATTTATGTATTAGCAGCTCATGATTGCGTGACACCGAATCCGAGGATGTAGTATTTAAATTTTGTTTTCCTTCCTTAAATTGTTTCCCAATTTTCTAAATTTCTACTATTATTGATTTGGATTTATTAAAAATGGCATTTTCTCCAATAATCGGACCTAGAACTATTATAGTTAGGTGGCTGGCCTGGTTCCACGACAGGCCCCATCACGACTCCGAAATTGGGTCGTGACATGTTGACTTACTATTATGCTTCAGTTCCGCCTTACATACTCAATACATTATTCGTACTGACGTCCTTTTGTTTGGGGAGTTGCATTCATGCGTGTAGGTATAGATAATCAGTTTGACGAGCCATTATAGTATACGAGATAGGCTTCAGTGAAGGATCGGTAAGACTCCACCTCATTCTGAGTGCAGCCAAGTTATGAGTCATCGTGTCAGAATTTGGCTACAGACTTATGGGTAGGCTGGTACCCTATCCCATTTGATGTAAAATAATCTTATAGGCTTTGTAGAAAGAGGTTCATTTTCTGCAGTATGTTAGAGGCCTTGACAACCCATATGTATTCATATTTTAAGAAAAATGGTTTACTGATATAGTGTTGCCCACTTATAGTTATACATTATCATTTTTGGCCATGTTGGCCCATGGTAGTTACAGAGGAAAAACAAATGCATTACATAGTGGTTCGCTTAGGCCAGCACGGCACCAGGTGCCGGTCATGCCTCCCCAGGTTCTGGGAGTAACACCAGCAACATGGCCACGACTATACCTTCGACGTAATACATAAGGAACAAAAGATATGTGACCCCGAACTGAAGTGGGGCTCACACAGTCAACTGGGAAGAGGGTGTACCGCTATTATTGATCGATGCTTCCTGCTCTGTGTCGCTCCCTTTTTTCCCAAAATTGGGTTTCGACCTGTGACAACTCTTTTAAGGAGGTATTAAAAGAGGAGAGGCGCCACCTACTGATTTTTAAGGTGCGTTAGAGAACCTATTTGCAAATGACTCTAGTTTAACTAGTAAACGCCACCAAAGATAGGGTAAGGGCTCAAGTTACCTCAAAGAGAAGGTATTAGGCACTCCTCGGGATTCACAACTCTGGGTCCCAGCCAAACTAAAATTGTAGGGATTAGTCTATGTGATCATGTAGTATAAGAGAGTACAAAATATAAGACTATTATTACAATGAGATCTTGAATAGAGAGGTACAACTATTTTAATTCTATAGGAAAAGAAAGAAAAAAAGGGGGGGGGGGGGTCCTAAGTTTTTTTGCGTAAAGGATCACCCCGACTCCCTTGAGATAAGATGTTACTCATATTATTCAGTGGGAACCAGACTATCATCTCATGCTACCCGATTTCTATGTTAAAGGTGTTAACCTAAGAGCGCTTTAATTCAATTCTAAGTCGTGCACTACCCGTCCCGTACCTATGGTCCAGGAGGTTTTGGACCTTGTCACGACCCAAAATCCTAATTCATGTCGTGATGGCGCCCAACAGCGGGGTCGGGCAAGCCAACACTCAGTTAACTAAGGGCTCTTTCTTGTTTCACTAAATATTTCATCACATACCAAGTTATAAGTATTGAAACACAATATCGAAAAGATGATTAATCAATTTTTAATCTGAATGCAGTCATAAAGAGGCGTGGCCAAAAATATACACAGTCTATAATCCATGGTAACTACTATGTGTGTGCCAGGAACTAGCGTCACGAGTAGCACGGGGCATACTAACTGGATATAAAAAAAGACAAAATATACAATCCTACTGTCTGAAATAAATAGATGGGAAAATAAGCAAAAGAAGCTCCATGGTGCTGCTAAGGATCGTCACGAGAAACAGCTCATCGTGGAGTCAGGTCTACTATGTCAGAATCTAGCTCTGGTATTATAACCAGATGCACCAGCCTCAGAACCTGTACAATTAAGTACAGAAGCGTAGCATGAGTACATAAATAAATATGTACCCAGTGAGTATCCAGTCTAATCTCGAAGAAGTAGTGATGAGAGGTCGACTTGGCACTCACTAAGGTCCATCAATATAGTATAACAGAGCATAATGAAAGCGGTAGGCATGTAAAATAGTGAACAGTAAGTACGTATAAGGCACAAAAATCCAAGTGTATACTAAACGTAAGTAAACAAGTACTACATTTTCTCCAAAATATCCGCAAAATCAATATCTACGAAGAACAGTAACATTTTCCATGCGCACACAGGAAAAAGACAACCGGCCGGAGTTGTAAAGATAATAACTATGCACTACCGAGGGTCGAACGGCCCGAACCATAAGTACATCTACTCCCTGCTCGCGAATCAATCATGCGACGCGATTGACATAATAATAAAAATGCTACCCCGCTCGCGAATCATACCTGCGACTCGGATGCTCGTATACTTGCACAGAATTATCGTAACGCTACCCAGCTCGCGAACCATACCTGCGACTCAAGTGCTAGTATACTTACACAGATTTTTCAATAAGCTCAGTAGAGGCTATAATTGTAACAGGGATTATTTAACTGTCAATTCAGATGTAACTTACTACTATTTTCATGCTAGTTCAATAGTAATAAGCAAATAGAAGTGCGCCGAGAGATACATACAGGCACATAAAAGCATGCTCGTGGGCCCTAAAACTACCCGACATGGCCTAATAGTAGCTATGCACGGACTCTCGTCACTTCGTGCGCACGTAGCCCCCAAAACAATTACACATAGCATTTAAATCACCTATGGGGACAACTTCCCTCTTACAAGGTTATAAAGGAGACTCACCTCGTGTCGAATCTACCTCCAGGACCAAGAATGCGCCCGAAACTCCGAACCCTACATCAGAGGACTCGTAACTAGCTAAATGTTATACAATTATATCAATTCATGCTCAAAGTAGGGAAATTATCCTATTTATTCAATAAATTTATCATTCTTGAAGAATTCCCAAAATTCATCCCCGGGCCCGCACGCTCGGATTTTGAAATTTCTCGAAGGAAACACTCACCCATAACCTAAGGGTCGTTAATTTATGATTTTTACTTGAATTTGTAGCAAAGTAATGGGTAATTCATCAAATCTTCACAATCCCTTAGTTACTACCCGAATTTTGATTTTTCACTAATTAAGTAGGTAATTTAAGTAGCAATTCAGAAATTAAACTAACCTTAGGGTGGAATTAACTACCTTACAGTGGTTGGTCGGGGAGTCCTTATCCGAAGCTCTCAAGGTCTTTTAATGGAGGAAAAATGGGGATGAAAATGAAGACTCCCGTATTTAAA